>MU159140.1:70890-84028 GCA_015888305.1 Antheraea pernyi | reverse complement strand
AGACAGACAGACAGACAAAAATTGTAAAAAGATTATTTTTGGCTTCTATATCGATAATAAAGTCTACCCCAATTATAATTTTCAAAAAATATTGAATGTACAGATTTAGCCTTGTTACAGTTTTATTATAGTACAGAAGAAATAGAAGTTTAGTTTAATAGTTGGTAGTATTAGTTTACCTTTACACTTAAACTATTTCAAACACTGAAACTATTTCAAATCTTTTCCCATAATAGCGTTCTAATACTAACTAATTCCAAATAGGTTAAAACAAATATTGGATTTTAGTCATTAAAATATCATATCTTGAATCCCATCGGAGTAAGTGAAATCGTTGGAATCAAATTAAAAACAATGTAAAACAAGTGTTATTGTGAGGGTTTGTTCGGTCGGCGTGTTGTTCTACCGCTAATTAAACTCGTTCAAATCAAACGCAATTAGCTTTAATTGAACGAGCAGGGACAAGTCGACCCGAGCCTCGAGCGGGGGTCCCGTGCCTGATACATCTGCGCATACTGATTGCGCACCTGCCGCTATTGTGCCCGTTTCACAATCAAATTATTGAAATGTTATTGTTTGTCATTTTCGATATTTGTATTGCAGTCTGCTAAACACCTGACCTCAGAACTGAGGAACTGCCATTTTAATTTCCTGCCTATTAATTAGTTTATAATTTAACGAGATCACTAGAATAACTAAATTATTAATAAATTTTTCCTGAATGAGTTTAATAATTATGATTATGATATTTTTTCTACTATTCACTTCAAGGGATATAAGTTGCTATCATCAACTTTGTAACTACGACGGATTTGTTAAACCTTTGATACTCGCATAACAAAATCTTTTACTGACTATGGGAAAAAGTCGGAAACTCGTGTCTATTTGTGAATTGGTTAAATCTCGATGGTAGCATGTTCGGATACTACGTCGAGCGACTTTCTTTGAAGGAAGACATATATCATGTAATCATAGTATGGTGATAGAGGATGTTCAAATATCCGAGCACAGCACTCGTGTGACAGCTAAGTGTTTAATCATACTTTGCTATGGCATGATTTACGGTTGAGTATGATTTTACTTGATTAAAGTTAAAGTAAAGCTATGTAATTAAAAGGAAACCTACGTGTAACGGGGAACTACATACAGACTTTACAAATTTCATAATGTATTTTATTATTCTTTATAGGTTTTAGCGTTCGATCACAGTCTCTTACCTGATGTTAAATGATAATAAGATAGTAAAGCTAGAGCAGTAGTATCGCTCGAGATCACGTGCTTAACGAAGGATATGTAATTTGATGTTTGTAACTAGCTAAACAGGCTTAAAAACCAAAGATTCGAACCGAAGTCGACCGAGGCTCTATCCGAACACTCTAATCACTGAGCCGATTTCTTTTCTCTTTTCAAATGCTTTTCATGGCTGTAATAAATATCTTCTGATAGAGTGAACAGATTTGAATGAAAGAAAGACTAAGTTACTCTCGAGAATATCTTTAATGAATTTCTTGATAAGGTTTTATTATGCACCCAGTACTTTAGTAGTACCCAGCGTTTATACAAACTGTTTGTCGTTTGTTCTTCTCGATAACTGGCGTGTTTCTATTATCGATGGTACATTTTACCGTTCATAAGTACCTTCCTAGTGCCTCAACTGAATAAAGTATTTGTGATTTGATTTAATAACTGATGTTGGTGTCTTCCTTCTCATGAATATAGTCTTATAATTTTAATTTCAATTATTTGACCAGTGGAATATCATTCCGATTTCCGCAGGTTCGAACTCGACAAATGTTTTGGAAGTCGCGTACATTTACCTACTAATGTAGATTGGAAATTATCGGTGAAGGAAAACATCACGAGGAAACCTGAACCTGAAAAATGTTCTGGTAGTACTCTGAATGTAGAAAAACAAAGAACTGTGGAGTTCTCAGTTTTTGGAATCACCAACACCTCGTACGCTGGCGCGGGGCTGATTATACTCATACCTTCCTACGGCCCTGCAGTGGGGCTCTTACAGGCTGATAATGATGAGTATTACGTGTTTCATTTGTATTTATTGTGAGCTATACTTTATTATTTAATTACAGCTTTTACCTTAGTTGTTGCAGTTAGTCTGAAATCGTCAGTGTATGCCAATCCTCATAGGAGTACCGATAGATCTGCGACTCTTTTATGTACTTGGATAATAAGAAACTTGTCACTTGTCTGTGTGTTTGTTCTCACGTGAGCCGTCGCATAACGTTACGTCGACGTACTGTGTCTGCTTACATATACAAGATTACGTGTAATTTCGCATATAAGTTAGTTCGAGCTCTGCGCGATTGTTTCTGTTCGAGTAAATCTTGATTATCTCTGGAAGCTCAGCCGAGCGCCACGTTTCCTTCCATAGCGGTATATATTTTTTGTATCTCGTTTAAGAGATATTTCCGAGGCTTCCATCCGAGTAAACGTTGCGAGATAAATCGTGCTCGCACTTTCATTTCCCTCGCTCTGTCTTAAAGGAGCTATATAACGAGCGTACGCTTTTGATGTACGTTACATATTACGCGAATTTCGTAATAAATTCATTTTCCGGCTTGTATCAGCCAGTTGTGACGTCACAGCGTTAGATATGTACCCTCAGTTTGTATTATGATATATCAGAGAGTACTTCATGGCTCGTACACTCAACATAAATAATAGGTCCTTACCTATGAAATTACCGTTCTGCAGTACTGGCCATTTCAAATCAAAATATTTTTTGTTTGGCTAAGAATTCTAATTTCAAATTAATTTTATTTTAAAACATGGAATTCTTTTTCCAAAAGTAGTCAATTGTTTATTGATTATGAAATGTAATACACATTTTCATCGCATTTCAATCTTTTTTGCCATCATGGATACGTGTAACCACAAAAATTCGAGTAATTATGGGATATGAGTACCGTCGTGGCAGCAACATCAATGTTATTGGTTTGCTCGCTTCCGTTCTGGGAATTTCGACCTGAAAAATGAACCTCGCGGTCGGCCGAAGATTTTGGTCGACAATGACGAATTAAAGGTGATTGTGGAAGCTGATGATACACAATCTACGACTGAATTAGCAGCAGCTTTCGACGGTAGCGTCAAAACAATATTGGTCCATTTGCGTCAAATTGGCAGGGTAAAAAAGCTTGACAAATGGGTGCCCCACGAACTCAATGATCGCCAGCGCGAAGTACGCGTCGAGACGTGCCTTGCACTGCTCAACAGACACACAAATGAAGGAATTTTGAACCGTATTGTTACCTGCAATGAAAAATGGATTTTGTTTGATAACCGCAAGCGCTCAGCAAGTTGGTTGCCTCCCGTCCAGCTGATTTCTTTAAGAAGGGTATCAATAAACTACCACTGCGTTGGCAAAGATGCATTGATTGCATAGGTGATTACTTCGATTAATACAAATAAAAAATACATTACAAAAATTAAATTTTTAAATTTAAAGTTTTTCATACAAAATAGCAATGTCATAGGAATTGACCTAATATAAAAACGAATGTTAACCTTGAATGACATATCATGGTAGGAGTAGACATACTTAGCTAAACTTATATTTATTTATTTATCATCCTAGAATAACTAAATATTTTGAATTATAAAAATTATTATAAACAGATGTAACGTTGTGATGTTTGTCACTCAATGCTCAGAGTTGTTGTGCTCAATTTTGCTAATATTATATGAATAAATGTTAACATTTGTAAATATTTGTTGAACATTAATTCTAGACTAGTTATGTAGACAAAGGTTAGGTTAGCGGGTACGTCTAATGTAGGTAACTGTTTTATGCTATTTTGGATAATTGTTGAAACAAAAGGTTTTTATGTTGGGGCCACTCGCCGGCCGGGATTACCGCCGTCGCCGCCATTGTTCCCGGGACCAGTGTGGGGCGAGGGGAGTGGGTGAGGTTGGGGGAGAGTGGCGCGGCCGCTCTCATTGTTTCTAATTAATCACAAAGTCCCGGACAACAGTGTGTTTTCTTTACATTTCTTTGTGTTGGGTAATGTATGTTGAACGAGTAGGTAATTGTTGCCGGTTTCGAATACGAGTACTTATATACACTCTGTGCGCCTTTTCACTGGTCCTCCCTGTGCTATTGCTCGTGTTTGAAGCTCGTTCCGCGGCCTCAGCCCCCACACCCGTGTACATCTGTACTTATACGCTACTTCCCTATAAATATATATTATATTTGTCGGACTGCTACAATATAAACTGTATTTATTACTCTTCTGTGTAATGAAACACGAACGTAATTGCACACTCTAACTCTACTTTAATTTGGGTTATTCAAATATTAATTAATAAACTAATAATGGAGAACTACACAATTGTGGAAATGGTTGAATGAAACGAATATATTCTATTTGTATTTGTATTAATTGTTGTATTTACTTTTTCTTACTTTTGTTAAGTGAATCAAACATAAATTTGGAATGGACATTGAACAAACACGTCAACAAACGTTGATATAGTCCTAGTAAAGTGATTACATATTACAGATACATTAGTAAGTGATGGTTTGGTTTATCTTCTAAGCATTGTATTGATTCAAATATAAAAATATATCATTTTGAAAATGTATAGTAAAAATGTGCCCTATTATCTGTGAGAGTCAATTCGTTATTTTTAAAATAATAATTTAATCAATGTAAGTTATGATTCATAACAAGTAGTTCTAACGTGATTGTAAAATCATATGGAATTGAAATATTCATAAAGCAAAAGCGAGGCTCCGTACACGCGTTGCCGCGCTATCGTGTCGTGTTCTCAACGAAGCGATATTGTGAACTTTCTACTAGTTCAAACTAAAAGTCATGCATTGTTTTGAAACATTCGCGCTTTCTGAACTTAGTTATTAGTGAGTAATCCCGGTAGCGGTATCGTGTCCGTACACCTCACCGTTATCTTTGAAAGCACTTCTATCAGTAGTGATCACGTGCCGTGGCTCGAGATACCGGCGGATTAAACAACTAACTCACTCTCTAACAACTAACTCTTAATGGACACGACGAAACAACTCTTAAACTCTTACTAAACTAGTCAAAATAGAATAACTGTTGACGTTTCAAAGACAAACTATAGTTTGCGAATGAATTAAGTAGTACGAAAGTAAATCCCATGCACGCGACTTGCAGTCGCTCCGATATTACAGTTAAACCCGCTTAACTCGAACTTTACAACTTATCTAACTAGTAACTTTTTAAAAGTAAAACTTTTCTCATGTCACATATATATGACAAACACAGATAATAATTTTAAATAATGTCTCTCGAACTGTAATAATCATGCTGGTCGTTTAATATATTTGCTTATGTTGGGTGCTTCGAGTTTGAGATATATATGTATATATATTTTTTATTGTAGCACGGCAAAATGACTGCACTATGCCTGATGGTAAGCACAATATAAAAACAATGGCGACCACCGAGTGACATATTATCCATCGCCGGTCACCGCTGTCATGCCGGCCTGCGAAAAGCTGAATATGCACAGGCTGATCCCGAAACGCGACCCGCAGAAGCGAATCACTTTTTCGCCATATACATGGTGGTTGCGACCCAGTCAGGCTGTAGAACCCTATCACCCCGCTATCGCCATTGCCTCGTTCGTTATTCAGCAGGGTGCACCACGTGCAGGTGAGGTTGGTTTGGGTGTCTCAAATCTTATCATATTATTCGACACCCCTTACACTCCAAAATATTAATTGAGATATAGTATAATTATTATTTTATAAATAAATAAATAACTATATGGTATTTTCAATTAAAGGGATCTCAACAATCGTTTTGGTTATGGGTTATAGATATCGTGTAATCGAGATCTCGCAGTGAATAGACTAAGTTTGTGCCTGACTGACAGATCAGTAAGTGCTGCGCCGCGTTGTACCGCGTTGGGAAACCTTTTAGTTCACAACTTTTTTATTTTATTAATGTGGGTTAATCCTTAGGGATACCCACTCTCCCGGCGGAGAGGGTGGTTTATATACGACTCACACGGACTAAAACCCCACGGTGTACCGATAAGCCGTATTTGTTGGGGCGGCAAGGGATCGTACTAGCTACTCAACCTTGGATAGCCGCCCCAACGGCCCGTCCAGCGGAAGGTGACCGCCGGGCTCCTGCCTTATAGGAAGAGAGTCTGAGTACACTCCAGCTGCCTTCCCTTGTCAGCCAGACCTGTGCAATGAGGGCCCCCCGTCCCGTCCCCTCAGGTCCGGCTACGGTAGCGGAAGAAGGCGGGCGAACTGCCGCCTCCTACCGACCCTCCGTTGGTGGAGAGGGCCACTCTGCTGATCCTCTTCGTGGGCCCTCCCCGCCGCCTCCTTCTGCAAGATAACCTCCTCGCAGAAAGAGGCCATCGCTTGCCATGCCTGTTCGCTGCCGAGCATGGCCGAAACCACACTCGGCAGCGATAAATCTTGCCCTACCGCCGCAGCCAGAATGCGGCGCTATCCCTCCCACGCAGCACCTCGGACAGAGTGTGCTGCGCGGTGTCCTCATCAGCGCCGCAATCGTGGCATGCGGCGGTCGGCTCCCTTCGAGCGATTTGATGCAGATACCATACGAAACATCCATGTCCGGTGATTACCTGCACCAGCCGAAACGACAGGGAACCCCACTCCCTGTTTATCCATTTCGGAAGGACCGGGCGGACGGCGTCAATAGTGTAACGCCCATACCGCTAGTCCACCAGGTGCTGCCTCCATAGTCCTATCGCCTCCTTCTGGCCCTGTCTTCTCTTGTCCTCAATCTCCCTGGAGCCGGAGGTTCCCCGATACTCTTCCTTGCCACCGTAAACTCCTCCCGGGATATCGAGTCGTGCAGACCAACGACTCGAACGTCCGCCTTTTTTATCGGCCTGGCGACTTGCGGTGTCGGCAAGGGCCTCCTGGAGCTTCCGAGTGACCTCCGCCACTTATTTTTCTCCCTAGGAGCCAGGCAGCTCCAGAATTCTGGCTCCCGTCGCCGTCCTGCGGATCTTCGGGCTATCCCCCCCATCTCAACGAGCGGAACTGCCTCCCGTGCTTTGAGCAGACGTTACGGTCTCTGAACAAGTCGAATAAAATAATAGAAATTTGTAATGTTAAAAATACAAATTTGGAGAGATAAGGCGGTGGTCTTTGAATAAAATATTTTATTTTTTCTTGAATGGTATTTGCACAAACAATACTTGAAAGTGGCCCACCGACCGCTACTTTATGACGGTTACACAGTAATTCTAACGAGTCGAATAAAAACAGAAATTTGTATTTTTATTATGTATCATGTTAAATAGAATATGAATGTAATTAACATTATAACAGGAAATATATATAACTGGCGAAACAGTGATATGTGAACGATGTTTAATATCGGATACCGAGTATATATTATACATATAGAGATTATGTCACCCTACACAGATAGATGTAAATAACACGCTGGAAATAGATTTACATATGAATATAAATTAAGGTTTATATAATAAGATTATTATAGAGTTATATTATATTATAGAAGTATAGAGTTTAGTGCAAAACGACACTTAATATAGAGACAACTTTGTTCATATGTAAGATAGACGATAAGAAATTTATACTATAGACTTTTGAAAATGTGTCTGCACAAATATAGATGAATAAATAGAAACGCGATAACCGACTCAACAGAAATGAAATAGAGCCGCGCCACCTAACGGTGTCATCTCCGGCCCGGTTTTGCTTATAAGCACGGTCAGCGCGGTACTCTATCATAGTTCGATTGTACAAGTCATCAGAGTAACATCGTCTCCGTACGACTCCGTAAAACTCATTGCAAAAACATCGAGTGGTACGAGCACGCAGTATTAACCGTTGATCATCAATAGTAGTGGTCTGTTGGCTCGGGGACGCGGTCATTATACGAGAACCACGGTGTTTTCTTACGAGCACCCCGTCCTCCACGTCATAATCTACCACCTTCATCGGCTGGCTCGTGCATCATTGCACATTATCGAGACCCCTTCAGGACACCACCGGTATTCGACTATCGTCACCGAGGCGGGCTACCAACGCTCTCACTACCACCTTAGAGAGTTATACGTTCACCCACCACCGAGGAACATCGCCTCGTTTTACCTCACATCGCCTAACCGCGGGCCGGTGACGTACGAGGGCGAAGTGTCGCCATATTAACAGGCGGCGGCCCCAACAGAGACAAACACATGCATCAATAGAATTTATAGCCTATCTATTAGATTTTATACTTCTAATTCAACTCACTGATAATTACACATAGATACATCATGTTGCCGTAGCGCAATTATAACGTACCGTACATGTCCATTATGCGGACTGACGAAGACGTCGGTTCGGGACCCAACGGTCACTTTTTTTGTTATTTGCATAAAGAAAACTTACCAAAATCCGTCATGAATTGCATTATTTGCATTGCGTTTTATGAGATAACAAGTAACTTTATTATATTAGTTATCGCTGTTTCAAATTTTGTTACAATTGGTTCAGTACTTTCTGAGTGATACGTGTTCATAAGGACAGACAAACAAAAATTAGTAAAAGGATTGTTTTTGGCTTTTATATCGACAACAAAGTCTACACCGATTATAATATTCCAAAAATATTGAATGTACAGATTTGGCCTAGTTATATTTTTATTATATGTATGTATAGATATATAGAGGTAAAAAATAACGCATTCGATCAAATCTCTCGCAGTTTCTTCATGACGCCCGGGGCCCGGGCCTTACTGAGTGGTCGTTTTAAGTTTTCTCAGATCTATTGTTGTGCTTATTTGATTTAGACTGACTCGCAGAACGGACAATATTAACAATAAAAACGAAAACAGTCATCGTTATATATTTGACATAAGTACCTACTCGTACACTACGAGGAATCTGCTCAGTCATGTGACTAGTTCAAATCACACACGCCATACAAACACACAAAT
Organism: Antheraea pernyi; assembly: GCA_015888305.1. Taxonomy (NCBI): domain Eukaryota; kingdom Metazoa; phylum Arthropoda; class Insecta; order Lepidoptera; family Saturniidae; genus Antheraea; species Antheraea pernyi. The sequence continues at coordinate 75,083 of MU159140.1, read as the reverse complement.
ACAATATCAGTACAAAACGTAGCCACACTCAACAGTATTGTTACTATGGTATACTAAAATCTAACCATAAGCATAAATGTAGTGACGCATCACGATCCGCGGGAACTGTACTAGTCATAGCAAACTAAAATATCGGTCCTTATTATTACATCAGCTTATAGTTAGATTGATACAATTTGCAACTTCATCTGATGTGTTTATGTAAATAATAATAATGGAGATGAATTAACAATTAAACAGGAATTCAAATCCGGATTGTGTGCGACGCACTCGCACTCGAATTAATGTTTTATTGAACTAACCGAGTTCATACCACGCCACCTGATTCGCGGTTCATATCTGCACGTAGATATTTGTAAAAGGTTTATTGTAATACGAGCTACAAAAGAAACAAGACAAGGACAAGTCAATGCTGAGAACCGAGTCTATCAGGAATATTAAAGACTATTTTAATCCCCTTAACGACGCACAAACAATGCAATTTTATAAAACAAATCTTTCAAGTGTACCAGGTATTATTACCCCGTGTAATATGAAACTCATACGTAGAAACTGTTCCGCTTGTATTAATATATTTATTAAAATTATTAAGAGATGGATTCATAAACTTGCTAAATAATTATTTATTCTCGTCGTACAAAATTGTATAACAAACAAGAATCGCTTCAGATCCTAAAACTATGTTGCTTCTATTAGATTTTTTTTAATTTATTTATTTATTAAGAAAACTAACAGGTATAATGTACAATACATAGTTATTAGAATATAAAACATCAAGCCATTTATAAGTCTTCGTCGATATAAAACAGAATACAATCACCTGCATTATATGGTATTAAATAAACATTATAATAAAGGAAAATATTCAAGAATATTAACAGTCTAATACTATTTGCAATCGCCATCATTAAAGAACGTCCTTGTTAAAAACGTTGTCGCTTTATTTATAGTACTATTAAATAGGTCTAAATTGTATCTAGGATTTCCAGAATTGCGATGCATATTCCAAGCTGCTACGAACATAAGAGCAATATAATATCTTTAATATCTTTATGTTGTTAAAGTATTTAGCATTTCGCATGACAAACCCTAGTGCCCTGAAGGCTTTTTGTACAACATTGTCAATATGGCTGTCGAAAAGTAATTTGGAATCGAGAAGAACACCCAGATCACGAATGATATTTTCTTTTTGTATTTTCTCAAAGCCTTTCAGGTAGTACATAGAAATGTGGAACTTGGTCTTACGAGTGAAAGTAACCGAGAAACATTTCGATGGATTCAAATCGTGCTTGTTTTTCGTGCAATACACGTCCAGACTATGCAGGTCCTGTTGAATTTGGTGTATATCTAGCTACGATGTAATAGCTTTGAATATTTTCATATCGTCACCAAATTATAACAAGCGGGCAACTTTTATACACTTATTAATGTCGTTAATAAATACAGTGAAAAATAAAGGACCTAAGAGGGTACCCTGTGGTATGCCACTGTGAATAGGTACCCAGCTCGAAACATAATTGTTGACAACTACCGCTTCAGATCTATATTCAAGATATGATGAAAACCATCTGAGTAGGACACCCCTGATAACAATTTGAAAAAGTTTATGGAGTAAAATATTATGATTAACACAATCAAAAGCTTTACTGTAATCGGTATAAATAACATCGATGTGAAATCCTTTCTCCATAGAATCTGTCAAATATTCGTTAAAAACTGCCAAGTTAGAAACTTTAGAACGACCTTTTATAGACCCGTGTTGAGAGCTGCTAAACGAATGCTTGAGAGCAGCATTAACTTGGTCATATATTGTTTTTTTCCAATAGTTTAGATAAAATACCGAGTTTTGAAATCGGTCGATAATTAGTTACATCGTCTCTGGGACCTTTCTTGTGTACTGAAGTAATAAATGCTGCTTTCCAGATTGGGGGCATCAAACATTCGTCTAATGATCGCTTAAAAAAATAATGTATAGGGAAAACTATAGATTTAGCACATTTTAAAAGAAGTTCAGCTGGTATTTGATCAGGTCCTGCAGCTTTAGAAATGTCAAGTTTAGTTAATAAGTTGTAGACATCGTCAATGTTAATCTCAATGTTGTGAATATATGAGGTTGACGTATCTACTGATGAGATATTTGTTATACTAGTAGCATGATTACCATTAATGTTGCCAAGAAATGTATATTTAAAAAAGCAGAGAAAGTTTCACATATATTATCACCAGTAGTTGCTGTTATATGTCCAAACTTAACCAAACTCGGAATATCTAAAGTAAAGATATCTAAAGTAATGCAAATTAATACCCACACATAAATGAAACAACAATATTGCATTTAACGAGGATTGGTGCTCACATTTTTTAATCGAAATATAATGCTCATTACAAAACGGTAATCAGATTTTTGATTGTGTTATTAAATGTTGATATTATCTATGCGTTGTAGTGAGGTGAGTGAGGTGACCTACTTGGAGTGTATAGTGTCAGTTGTTCCGGCTGTTCGATTGCTTGTGGCTGATTAATCAGTGAAACGGCCGCAATTGTTCATTAATTGTTGTCGTCACAGATTGTGGTTCGCATACACTCGCTCTGTACCGCATTGACCCCTACCCGCTGAATTGTCTGGCTATCCGGTGTCCATACGAGCACGTCACACAACTCGATTACCAACAAATACATTACATCGATTACCTCACACTTCAATACAACGATTCGATTTCCTACCCAATCACAATTATGTCACAAACAGTACGCAAATTGTTGATTTACTTCTCGAAATGTTACTATTCCTCAATATATTGTCATATGGAGTTCGAATTCGGTTGTTATTCTTCAGTTATTCTATATATTAAAAAAAATTGTAGCTCAGCAATGAAAAACGAAAGATTAGTTAGATAACTAAAAGGCGTCTCTAATTGCATTAACACTACGTTCAGCGTTGGTTATATAATTTACTCAAACATGCCTTGAAATATTGTCATTATTTTCGAATGAAGAACACGCGAAGTACTTTTTTTTATTGGTGCTCGGCTAAGTGACTGCACTGTGCCTGATGATAAGCACATTACAATCCAAAAACAACGGCGACTAGCGAGAGATACTCCATCCTTCGTCAGTCGTCGCTGTCATGCCGGCCTGCGGCAATGCCTCCAGAGCATCCAGTAAGTATTTAGCGGAACCGTCCCAGAGGTGCGAACAGTATTCCGAACTTGTGCCTTGTAAAGGAGATATAGCTGGTCAGGCGTGAAAAACTCTATAGATAAACTGAAAGGTTCCATACCTAGTCTCGCCATAAATACTGAAACATAGAGAAAAAAAATCGATTGCATATAACACTTATTACTTTTACAGTGTGTTAGTTTAATACATAAATATAAAAAAAATAAAAATATAAAAAGCTTACTCGAAGTGGTCTCCATTGGCTGCAATACAGCCCTTTAAACGGTGAGGCCAATTATCAATAGAAGCACGCACTCTTTTACTGATTCCTAGACATCAGCAATATTTTTTTTCACGAAAATGTCTATTGCAAATCACATTTATTACTTTTACAGTGTGTTAATTTAATACATAATTGAAAATACAAAACGCTTATTCGAACTGGTCTCCATTGGCTGCAATACAGTCCTTTAAACGTTGAGGCCAGTTATCAATAGAAGCACGCACTGTTTCTGGGAAAATTCTTTACTTACACTCGTACGGATTGTTTTAGGGACTCCAAATTATCATGGAGTTTAGAGCAAGCCGTACTCTCTAAATCTGACCATCATTACATAGTAAAAAAAAAAGTCCCCTGACGCGTCTGTCTGTCTGTCTGTTCGCGAGAAACTCAAAAACTACTGAACGGATCTTCATACCGTTTTCACCAGTGGATAAAGTAATTCATGAGGAACATTTTAGTATATAAATTTGTCAAGGTTTTATATAGATTGGTTGAAATATAACGATAATTGTTGGACAAGTCGGAAAAATTCAAACAGTCTGGGAGTTTTCATCGAAAGGCTGCCTAATCCTTTTGAGATATAACAATATATGTTGGGTAAATGTAATAAGGTTTACTTTTGTATGTATAAAAGAAAGTGACGCCCATTGCAAAATGTATTGACGACTTAATATAATGACAATGACATGATACATTTTTCTTTTTCTTTTTAGCCAGGTGTAAATAATGAAAGAACAAAGAAAATATAGAT
>MU159140.1:38761-53936 GCA_015888305.1 Antheraea pernyi | reverse complement strand
CGCGCATCGTAAAAATTTACTCTTATCAGTTTTCCCTAACGCGCCATAAGAAGTATAACTTCAATAAAATAACAGTTATCTTAACATGGTTTGAACATACTTTTTTATTTACAAAAAATAGCATCGGGCACATTATTGTTAATAACAAATATGTTTGGCAATTTTATTTGGTATAATTTCATGTTTTAGTAGCCTTTCAAAGTTAGTGAAAAACAAAACATTCTAAAACTATATATAGTTCAATATTTTTGCCTGTAAAGGTGCGATATGCACTAATAAACGCAACGTTTACCGGCAGCCAGATAGCCCGCACGCTATGTGGAAGAACATAAAGATATATAAAAAACTGGCTTATAAAGCAAATAAATTCGCAGTCAAAACCGTTGCCTAGCTCTTAGACAAATAGTCACAGGCAAGTGACAGTTGACGCATCTTGCTCATAGCTTTTTAATATTTATATTTTTCTTTAATACTACGGAATGTGAAAGAGTTTTAATACAAGTTGAAAATAGTTGTGATGTCATTCAGTGTTTAATTTATCATTATTTCTTTTATGAATATATTTTATCGTTTAAATTACAATTTAAGTTTATCAACTTGATATTTTATAATGTAAACTATACTGACTGTATAATAAACGCGTACAAAAATGGAAAGGAACTACGTTCCAACTGGAGGTCCATGGACCTCTCAAGCTTTTTTTACATTACCACCAATATGCGTAGGTTAGTTTTTATTTTAATTGAACCCGGTAGATGATGTTACGAACGGGTTGTAGGCTTATTGAAAAAAAAATTCTCACATACCATCTGGGTATATGTTTTAGGGAGTTCCTTGATAGTTTGACAGGTGACAAGATTTTTTCCTAAAACATAAACCTGGATAATAGTTACATCGCATTGTAGAAGATGAATGAATCTCAATTAGAGTTCTATCAGTACGTGTGTTGTTTCGCTATTTGATAAAATTAGTTTTCTAAATATTGTTGAGCCTTGAAGTAGTTGGGTTCAGGTTTGTGAATCTACGATTAAAATAATCAGTTGAACACCTCAACTGATTATTTACCATACTATTACCATACTATGTTGTATTTATACTAATATTCTAAAGAGAGGTAAAGTTTTGTTTTCGGGGATTCTTGGGAATGCTTGGTACTACTGATCCGATTATAAGAATTCTTACACTGTTAGAAAGGTATATTATCCCAAGTTCAGTATCTCAGTGAAAAAGGTGGTTTATATGTCAAAAGGAAAATTTGACAAAATTAATATTGAATGCAGATTTCATGTATACTAATTTATAAACGCAGTAACGAACATGGTAACGGTTTCGAGAAAAATGCGGTTGAATTTGAAATTTTATTTGTGGTTACCTGCAATTCGTTGTCCTGCCTTGATAATAAAATAAAAAATTCAACCGCAGCGCCACCTACCGAGTCCAATTGTGAATCTAAACCATTCTCGGATCCACTGGAACATACACACAAAATTTCATCAGAATCGGTACAGCTGTTTAGGAGTTCAGTGACATACACACGTACAGAAGAAATTTATATATAAAGACATACACTAATGATCGAGTTTCTTGCCGTTTCTTCTTGATGACTGGGTTGTTTTCCGAACCGGTGGTAGTTTTGACGTTCATAAGTGCCTTCTTAGGGCCTAAATTGTATAAAGTGTTTTTGATTTGATTTGAATTTAAAAACACTGATAATTTTATAAATTAAATATTATGAGAATTATAAAATTAAATAAGCGAGTCCCGTATTCTTTGTTTTATATATTATTCGAGATAAATATCGTAATAAATCGTACTACTGCACGTGTTCCTATTACGATACTCGTGAAGGAGACCACAATTGTGATTAATATCGTAATAAATAAAGCTATACTTCACAACGAAATATAATAACATTTAAAGTGACTACAAATGATAATTATCGATTGGGAAATTTATTAGAGTTGACGTTATATATATATAACATGAGTCATTAAAGCATTGGATACTGTATTAGTTAAGTTGAAGGTGCGACCGGGAGTGCGGCCCTACAACGCACCCTATGCGAATTCGTTTTTATTGTTCAAACATTTGACTTCAAAAAATACATTCGGTTTATGGCCTTCAGTTAATTTGTGACGACTTGAAGCTTCATTAAGAAACTGGTCGCGTGTCACGGCGCAGTATCGTTCGGTTAATTAAGTTTTAATTAGTTCATTAGGTTGCTGGCAGAGACTTTTATTTATTTACCGAGCTGATAGTGACACACTACTATAGAATTTAATCAGGAATGATTTTTCGTTGGCGCCAACTCGCCGTAACCTACCAAACAGTTGATTGTAAGAGTTAGGCGCGGCTTGTCTAAATCGATTGATGATTTATATTGATATGTGTGAGGTGAGGCACGTTCTGATGAACGGCTCGACCGTTTCCAACTTACATCATGAATATTTATTAAGTTTATAAGTTCGTTTCGCATCGGATCCCGTGTGTTGCGTTAACTAATCACATTATCACACGGTATTGTATTGCGGAGGGTATGGCACGTACTCGCTCACACCCCACATATACATACTCGTAAAACTGGAGATGAATCTATTGTCTTAAATATATTAACATACCACACACATATAATGTAATACGGAATAAGTAAGTTTGAACTGTGGCGGGCGCTTCAAGGACTTTTTACTTCTGTAAAAGCATTTAGTTAAAGTGTCGAATAAAAAGTCAATATAGTGTGACATATTGACTTTTAATCACAATAAGTTACAGAAAATATATATTAAATAAGATAAATGGAAAAAAAATCTGCGGAAAATGTACTAATATGAATCAAGTAATTAGTTTGTGCTTATTATCAATTATCATTAATTACACAGTGTTTTCCTAAAAGGAAGCTCTTTCATTTCGTTGAAAATACAACTAATCGTTGCTTTAGCAACGATAAAACCAGCATTTGCTATATCAAAAACCCTTTTACTAAAAAAAGAGTTAACTCTTGCACTAAATATCAAGCATTCTGTTGCGGGACATTAGAAACATACAAATTAATTTAACTCAAAGTACATGAGTCATTTGTGAATTACACAAATACTTATTCTGTATGTAACAATAATCGTGGCGATAGTGCGAGGCGACCGCTTAAAGCATTGTGCTATCCGTGCAACCTTACTACAAATAATACCTTGCAAACTGTTCTCTAATCACTGAGCCACTAACCGGCACGAGCCCCGCGGGTCGTGCGGGTCACGTCGGAGGCGTGGGTCGTGCTGCACAATACAATCACCAATTGAATTTTTCCCTGTGGCTTCGTTATGTAATCGAGTTTTTGTTGATTAGCCTCGGTCCCGTTTAATTATATAAAAACAAAGCAACCGCAGCGCTACGTGCACAGCGCTACAGCGTCGCACCGGGACCGTTTGCCTTTCTGCTTTCATTTCAAGCATTAAATTAAGTTTAGAAATATATGTTATTTGTTTGGATTTTTTATGCTAAAGGTTACTCTTATTTACTAACCCGGTATTTCCATACAGCTCTATAAGGCAAACCTTACTTGTAGCGCCTTCTTACGGTACACCGCCACACAAACTTACACACAATTGTTCAAGAAGTGGATTCAATTGGAACGCGCAACAAAATACACACACAGAAAAATAATTCGTCAGTGTTCTGCCGTTATACGTTGTAGGCGAAAATTGACCGTTGTAAAAAAGGTCGTCATTCATGAGCACCGTATCGCAATCTACACACATAGGAAAATGGCCAGACACTATTATTGCGGAAGTTTAAACAAAATTCAGTGTTGCAATACTATAGACAATCTTCGATTTATGGTGTAAATCCATATTAAATGTAAAGCAATCGCGCCTCCACCGTCTCGGCACAAAGATATGTATGAAATATTATGAGAGTAGTAGAGAACTGCATTTTATCGTAAATTAATTATAAGTGAAATGACAAAGTAACGTCACAAGATATTCGTACAAATTAATAAAGCGGTTTTTATCATAATAACAGCATATGTTACTTTTTGGGATAACAAGGAACCCCGGATAAGAGCTTCTCTGCAATTGAACAAATTCACATGGAACGCAAGACCACGTGCGCGCAATTATGTTAAAGGGCCCACTAACAGCGTCATGTCTGATGTGTTTGGACTCCTAGTGTGAATGTGTGAGTCATAGTCTCATGATTCCAGCTCACTATACCCCAACTCATTACCTTAGCGTCTCAATAATACGACAAATATTAGAAGATCTAACTCCATACACTAAAAAAAAACGAAAAGCCTAATATAATTTTAAATTATGTGTAAATCGCTGATGGTTCAGTAACACTGCCCTAAGTCGTCCCGTCATTTACATTGCACAATTTTGAATAATGGTCTACTTTATAAAATCAAACAATGTGACGCAGACATAGAATAGTGCTAAAACATTTCTCTGACGCTCAACTTGCAGCTCACGTCCGTAGGATAATAATGTTTCACTAAGCAGCTATCGCACGCATGCGCTCTCACGACCAGTCAGTAGCACCAGTATTCCCAACAGCCCCACTCGACAACTATTCAATCTACATGCCATTAAACACAGAATTAAGTTTAAAGCTATACCACGGCATAAAAATATAGTAACAAATAATATGCATTCCGATACGTTGGCTGCGCGGAATCAGTTAGAAATAAGTAGCTAGTTTTATATCGATCATTTATTACATAAGTTTTCATGTATTGTAAAACTAATAACTCGTTATGTGAACGTTTTCATTCAATGCAGTCGCGTGCCGTGCGTCGCTCGTCACTTGTCGCGTGTCCTGTCGTCTGTTCGAGTATCGGTCTCATATAAAATTAATGTAAACTTTTCAATTGAACTCCCAACCACTAACAAAGTCTAATATACGCGCTCGTCGCGTCTCTCTCTCAATCCCCTCGAATAAATTATAATAACTAATGTATAACAAAGCGATGCAACTGAATGCTCGGTATTCACTCGTCCTAAAGCAATGCACATTGAACAACTAAATACTCACAGATATTACTAAACATATTTCTCGAAAAGTTATTACGAAAATAAAATTAGATAACTATCATGCAAGAGCAAATCTTGTAATTTTAACATTAGGTAATAGGTATAAATAGAAATCTAGACGTAAGCAATGACAATTAGTGTGTGGATGCAAAAAGTGGTTGAATCTCTGTTTGGACTGCAACTGACCGAAACTAATCGTTTGATGTAACTAATGTCACTGATACCAGCATTGTATCAGTTATATGAAGACACAAGAGTCATTGAGTGGATATCAATAAGCAGGTGAGAGTGAACCTGCGCAGTGCGGTGCAGCTGAGTTACGAGGCTTCAACAAACAGAACGCTATTAACACATCAAAAATCATGTACCTATGATTTAGAATCACGAAATGTATTTTGAGTATTCACCTCCTCCTTGGGACAGTGTGCAGTGCGCACCTCCTTACACCCTCTGCCGCGCCAGTTAAACCGTCACACACAATGGTACTCATCAAAAAGCAATAAAAATTATAAGGTTAAAGAGAAAATTGGAAAACCATTATGCGCCAGTCGCCCGGACATAATTTACGATGCAATTTGCACGATCGAGTTAACTCATACCGATTCCGGAAACCGGAGTTCCAGAGCGCGCCGGCTGCAACACTCACTCAACGCCTCCACCAGCCTCACTGTTCTACATAGCATCAAAATATACATACAGCATATATACAGCATGGATCATTGATTATGTTTGTGCTTCATTTCATCCCTGTCGGTTTCAGCGCTAAATTGAACAGCTCTCACTATTATCTTTGGTTTTATGATTGAAATCGATGCTCAATTTCTTACAACAGTACTTATTCACATTTTTGTGACTAGAAAGCTGAATCATTAAATAGCAGAGATGACATTATATTACAGAAATTCTAACAAGGTCCAGTGAAGCCGTAGACGTAGCCGAAATTTTCTGTTTGTTTTACATGCTAAGATATCTTACAACTTTGAATTTGCTGATCGTAAGTCAATATTAAAGATAACTCCGAAGTAGTACTCTGTCACTGGGCTCTGTAGAATTAACAACAAAGTTGAGGAGAAAGAACCTAACAAAGCAGATAATGGTAATAATAGTATTCACTAAATTGCAACGATAACACGTAGACGTAACGATAGCTGCAAATGTAAAAGCTGTGAGTGGATAGAAATGGACACTTGCTATCACCATCTTTTTTATTAATTTACTGTACCTTTATCTAGTATTTTTAGGCATTAAATTGAAAATCAGTGGTTTTGAGTGCGAAAATTAGTACGAACCCAAAGAGCACTTTAATAAAATGGCAATTTATTGGTACCCGCACTTAGCGGAGTGTTCTCGGCTATTCCCGGCCGTTCTCGGCTCTTAGTCCCGGTTCACACGCTCGGTAACACCTTATATTATTCATAGGATTTATTCACACAGTATGCCTTGTTACCATGAACGATTACCTATACGTTCGCAATGTATATATTAGTAGTGTTCAGGATTGTAGGCCACTCGAAGACATATTCAAGCGTTAGTGCGCACGAAAACTTATAAATAAAAAGTTCTTGTGGATTGTATTTAAAATACCGATTTCTTTTTTTATTTATACGTAACCAATAAGATATATGTCATCTAAAAAGTATTAAAACCAAAATCATGTCCAATATTAGTAGAGATATAAGTGTGTTGAGTGCAGTGTATCGCGTCCTATTTTATGACGACATATAAATCTGCTCGCAGCAATCTGTGAAATCGGGCCCATGATACACGTAAACTCCACACGTTCCGGATAACCGCTAACCCGAAACCAAGGAAACCTTACGTTCGATAATACAAGATGTACTTATTTGTCTTTCCGGATAACCGCTAACCCGAAACCAAGGAAACCTTACGTTCGACAATACAAGAATTCTTGTACTGGTGAACATTCTCTCACGAGTATATACTGCATTATCACTGACTTGTATAAATTAAAATCAAAAATACTTTATTCCATTGAAGCCCTAAGAAGGCGCTCTTGAACGTCAAAAACAAAGAGTACGTTACATAAATAGAGGTCGCACTCGTTCTTTCCAATTAGTGCCTCTATAATACGATTCGAACTAATATCTGTTGGTTATATGCGTCACAAATCATATACAAGTTTTTGATCATTGTTACAAATATATTGAGGTGGTCGTAAATCACCTCTATCCGCAATATTTGTGTGATGTGTTCTATTAACACAAGTTCTTTCTTCTAATCGAAGTTCTCAGTATTTGACTCTCGAACGATCAAGAAATATTTATACAGCCACTCGAACTATTTGCTCTATCTATGTTTTACGTTCTTATAAGACTTTGTGGTGTCATTATTCCGATTAGACTCTATCGCTCAGAGTCCACCCGGTGACCGTTCCGATCAGAGTCTGTGAAATTACTGTTCGTTAACGTCGTCGCAATCTTCTCGCTCCTATTTATACAGATGCGGGAGAACCGTACCAGAAAGTACCCTGTAACGGGCCGATAAACGCACTCTATACGTGTGTCCCGCATAAGATCGAAATCAGCTCGACCGAGACCCCATAGGATGCGCTCGTTTGATGAATAAGGCACATGGTGTCCTTTTTTTGTGCTTATTACTATTCACCGTGGCATTGACTTATATTTATTACATTTGCTATAGTTTAAAACAATACTTATCCCTAATAAATTATCTGTCTATTCGTTCGTTAATGACCATATAACTTATTGCTAACAATGTGATGTTTTACGTACTAGAACAATATGTAATACAAACTAAACCGTAATAAATTCACGTATTTCACTTTCCAGAACTATTCTCTATTCAATGTCACTAAATATCTTGCACATGCTCGCTGTCCGTAACAATTGTTTTTATTTATAATGAATATATGCATCTAAAGGCAAATCTAAATCCTAATATATGCAGGAATCAATGTTTATAAGTAGATCCGGAGATAGATAAAATTGTTTGTGGGAGGCAAGAAAATTTAAGGGAGCTGTTACGAGAGTAACAGATACGTAAACAAATATTTGAAAGTTGTCAGTTTGAAATGTCAAAATTAATTGTAGTTATATTTAGTACCATATTTAATAGTACCAATAATAAATAATAGTACCAATAGTACCATATTTAGTTATTAAACGTGCCAAAAAAAAAAATAACAGTGCCATCTACAGAGTGGATTGATAACCAAAAATAGAAGAGCCTTTTCCATACAAATCTAATTCTGAGAAGTGAAAATAGCGTGGTCAAAACTACCACCTGTTCACACAAATAACCCACGACAAGAAACTCGATTGGGTTTATCTATTTAAGGTACATATATTTATAATGCATTAACGTTACAATCGTTATTAGTCGATGCACAGAGAGACGCGTTAGTTCCAGACACAATCATCGTTCACATATTGTCTATTGTCACCAAAATCCGCTTGACGTGGCACTTAAATTTACAATCCGGCAAATCGATGCTTTGGGACTTGGTTTTAAAACCTATCACTATTACTTTAAAAACTGTTACTGGTTTTACTGAGTTTTCAACATGGGATTTGTCACAGTATCTAGTATTTTACAAACATTTCTAATAATCATACAGGTATTTTACAAATTCGTGCTTTTCAAAGTTTTTGCGGACATATATACAATATGAAGGATGTATTGGAAGAGTAGAGTTAAGATAACGAAATCCTGAAACTTGGTATTTAATGATTCGCGAGGTGCCATATTGTATATTGCTCAAACTGCCCATTTTTGTACTAAAAGCATGGTGTCTACTGTTGATGCTGTTGACAGCTGTCTGCTGTCCACCAACAAAATACCATAAGACATTAAGTTATGGAAGTAAGCGAAGTAGACTAAGTTAGCTTGTTAGCTGGCGAATCTTACGTACTATAAATGCAGCGGTACTTAATATTCTTGCCAAGCTTTTAATGTGCGGACCCCATTGTAGTTTAGAATTGAGTATGATACCCAAGAATACAGTATTGTCTAGTAACCCTATTAGATTCCCTTCGATCTTCATTCTACTATCAACCTGTGAAACATTAGGCAAAGTAAAGTTTTATTTGCATTTAGCAATCAATTATTTAACGCAATCCACTAACAAATTTCATAAACAGTATTATTCCGATGCCAAGCCTGTGAATCTATCCATTTCACTTTTAATATAAATGTCACATAAAGCATCGTTTAAAAGAAAATACCATGTCAGTACAGTTTTTAACGATTAACGACAGATCATTATATATCATGGACAAAAACGACCAGAAAATAGAGCCCTGTGGGACGCCAATTCGTACAAACGATCCCAGAGAGGTTCTCCCATGTGTGTTAAGTTTCTGACAACGTTCTTCTTAATAAACAACTAGAAGGTCGAGAGATGATCCACAAACACCACGGTGTTTTAATTTAAGAATAAGTGCACTGTGGTCAACGTAATCAAAGGCCTAAGATAGATCGTAGATTACACCAATTGCATCTTACGACTTCACTCAAGCTCGCATCATATGACTTATGAACGTTGCACCAGCGTCATTTCGATATCGTGCAACCAAACTATCGACTATACAGATTTTTTTGCAGTTTGAAATATTCTACTAATTAATTAAACATAATCTTTTTTTAAAAATTACCTAATATAAATTGATCTATAATTTCCAAGAGTACTTCTGCAGCCCGAATTAAACAAAAGAACCATTTTGTTTATTTTCATTAAATATTTGCCCTAAAATGCACCTGCGCTAATAAATGAGAAGTAAAATATCGAAATTATATGTGCACTCATATTTTTTTTTGCTGCAGTACCTTTTTCTCAATTGTTGGTCTTTGATTGGTTTGTATCTAAAATTATATTATTAAACTGTAATTATTACCCGCCTTAATACCCACTTATATATAAAAGAGTTCGTAAAATATTATGATACGATTGGCAAAATCGCCGATATACTTTGTATTTTTCTAATAACAGTATACGAAGGCACAGCAAAATAATAGGTCTTTACCTATGAAATTGCTGTTCTGCAGTACTGGCCATTTCAAATCGAAATAATTTTTCTTTGGCTAAGTTTCAAATCAAAATAATTTTGTTTGGCTAAGAATTCTAATTTCCAATTAATTTTATTTTAAAAACATGGAATTCTTTTTCCAAAAGTAGTCATTTGTTTATTGATTAGTGTTACATTTTCATCGCATTTCAATATTTTTTGTCATCATGGATACGTTAAAAATTCGAGTAATTATGAAATATGAGTACCCTCGTGGCAGCAACGCGGCACAAGCGGCACTCAACATCAACGACGTTTACGGAGCTAACACTAAAAACCAACGCACCACCACACCACAATGTTATTGGTTTGCTCGCTTCCGTTCTGGGAATTTCGACCTCAAAAATGAACCTCGCGGTCGTCGGAAGACTTTGGTCAACAATGACGAATTAAAAGCGATTGTGGAAGCTGACAATCTACGGCTGAATTAGCAACAGCTTTCGACATCAGCGTTAAAACAATATTTGTCCATTTGCGTCAAATTGGCAAGGTGAAAAAGCTTGACAAATGGTTGCCCCACGAACTCAATGATCGCCAGCGCGAAGTACGCGTCGAGACGTGCCTTGCACTGCTCAACAGACACACAAATGAAGGAATTTTGAACCGCATTGTTACCTGCGATGAAAAATGGATTCTGTTTGATAACCGCAAGCGCTCAGCAAGTTGGTTGGATCCTGGTTTAGCACCTAAACAATGCCATAAACGAAAACTTACTCCTAGAAAAGTGATGGTCACTGTTTGGTGGTCTGGCGCCGGTGTGATTCATCACAGCTTCTTACCAAAAGGGGTGAGTATTACTACAGATGTGTACTGTGAAGAACTGAACACAATGATGGAGAAGCTGCCACATCTCCAACCAGCATTGGTCAATCGCTCGTCTCCGCTGCTCCTGCACGATAACGCGCGACCTCATACTGCACAGCAGACGGTCGCCAAGTTGCAAGAACTGTGGTTGGAAGTTCTCCGTTATCCGCCCTACTCAGCTGACCTTGCGCCTACAGACTACTACTTTTTCCAGAATTTGGATAACTCCTTGGCGGGAAAAAATTCAATACCCGAGAGGCAATACAAAATGCCTTTGAAGAATTTGTTGCCTCCCGTCCAGCTGATTTCTTTAAAAAGTGCATCAATAAACAGCCACTGCGTTGGCAAAGATGCATTGATTGTATGGGTGATTACTTTGATGAATACAAATAAAAAATACATGAAAAAAATTCGTTTCAATTTTTTCATACAAAACGGCAATTTCATAGGTAATAATCTAATATTTATCTCATTCTTAGGTCAAATTGTGCTCGTGTGACGTCACAGCGCACATGTACGCTACGCTATAATCTGCTAAATCAGCACTATTCCTCTCGCCGTCCGCCCCCGGCCCTCGGCCGTCACCCCTCGCGTCCACTATGAAATTGCGCTCGACAGGGTTGCCAGACGAAAATAAGTGATATTTACGTTATTAAAATTCGATTACCTACTTGTTTAAGGATTTGTTATTTGCAATTAATATTAAGTATCATATTACGGACAATTGTATTCAGTATGATGATACCGTTTTTTATTATTGTATTAGCTGCTATCCGCGAATTTAGCAAAAAAAATTCAGTGTAAACGAGCACGTGAGGAGTATGCGATTCTGAATTCTTTCCTCGTGATACTCAACAGACTTATATAATATAACCGGTTCACAGATTTTTATGAAATAAACCGTCGCTCGAATGTTTTTGTTGCAACACTATTTTGTTACATCAAAGAGAATTGGGTCCTTTTTCTATATTCGTTTACTAATTTCAAATTATCAGAAGATCATTGAATAGAAATGAAGACTGTATCATATAATCAAAATAAATTAATATGTACTTAGAACAGTAGGCTGGCAGTATATAGTTACACATTATGGCATTTGGACTATCGATTACTGACTACTTCGATTTAAAAAATCAATGTAAGGAAGAAAAAAAATAGGTATAGCAAGCAACCCTGTTTCTGATCAATAGAGCCATCTGTGATGATAATAATATATCAGCGGAACTGGAAAGGCTTCGCGGCGTGTCGCTACTCCCCCCCCCCCGCCCCTCGCAACCCCTCCTCCCACTCGGATCTGGCTCTTCCACACTTTTCTGTATTCCATTTTAACGACAATCGTGGAGAAATAAGAAATGTGAACAACACAGTATTACAAAAGAAATCCGAACACGAATCGCTCAATCTCTTTTGTACTGCGTCAGGTCCCATTAGCAGAACACAGCACTACACCGCGACACCTACACGTAGTGTTTCCGTATCTAATAAATAGAGACACATGTAAATTACATCAATTTGTTATTTTGAAGTGAAACATCTTATGAGGGAGGGCTTTGAATTGTGATCGGCAGCTTTTTTGTGAGACAAAAAATGGTGAGCGTAAACACTGTGTCGGGTAGAGTATTAAAACACCGGTTCTCGTTCGATCACCAAAGTTAAGCAACGTCGGCGGCGGTCAGTAGTTAGATGGGTTACCGCCTGGGAACACTGCGTTACGATGGAGTTTTGTTGTATTTTTTTTAATTAGTTGTACATTTTGTAACATATTTTATATCATAGAGATTGGTGTATTTTTATGATTATTTAATTAAAGTTTCACTTCTATCGTGTGTCTTTACGACACGCCCTAATTTTTTTTATGGATAAAAGGAAGGAGGTAGGTATCATAGGAGCTTCTAATAATCTTGTGAAATACAAATTTTTCACGCAATATTTTCAAGCAAGTTTTCAGGTTCCATCACTGCAGAGCTTTGCAAAGTTTGAGTGTAGAAACATCACCACTACAACAACTATCTGTCTTAAAGCAACGGTTCCGATTTAAAGAGTCTGGTTGGCAACAAGTACTGTAATACTAGATATGTCCGATCAATCCTCAGCATTGCGGTTCTTTTGAGGTCACATATACTTAGTCTGGCCATAAATACTGTTACAATTAAAAATAAACAAAATATTACATTTGAATTTGGGATCTGTCATTTTTATGTGATTATTCATTGAGTTTTCTCATTTTGTCGCCAATACATTGTACAATATTTTGCGATATTAAAATGGAGTGGGATGATAAAGAGAACCGAATCGCTGTGATTGCATTACACAAAGTAGGTATGGAGCGAAATACAATATTTAAAAGTCTCCAGACACGTTTGGTATTAGTAAAATGTTTGTGTACCGGGCTGTTAATAGGTACAATGCGACCTCTTCTGTTTTTGACAGGAAAAGATCTGGCCATCCACGTAGTGTTCATACTGTTATACGGGATTCTAAAAATATAAAAATATAGTTATTATTTAACAGATATTTGTTCACTTAATGTACTTATTATTTACACTGAATAATTATGAGGATTAAGAGTGTTATGGGCCGGCTCTGGGAATGAATTGCCGGGTGGTATCGAAGACCGTGAGAGGACTCGGAAAGTGATGACGTTGTACTGGGAAAGGTCGCATCCACAACTCTCTCCACACGTCATTCAGCAACATGCTCCCAAGATCTCGCCTGCGAGTCAGAAGCTGCCGTCCGCCCCCTGATCCGCTGCAGTCATCCTAACCCTGCAGGAAGACGCAGCCAGCAGGGGGCTTGGCTATAGGGAGACTTTGGCTTTGACACCTTTTGACACTTTTTAGGACACATACTTTTAGGTACTTTTATTCTTTTGATGTTCACTTTTTTTATATCATAGGAGGCAAACGAACAGGTGGGTCATCTGATGTTAAGTGATCACCACCGTCCATAGACACTTGCAACACCAGGGGAGTCGCAAGTGCGTTGCCAGCCAGTGTTGGGGGGAGAAAGGGAAGGAAAAGAGTAAGGGGGTGGGTTTCCGGCGCTCTTACTGACCGAACGAAACGCAATAATGCAGGCACTGTTACTTCACGTCGGTTTTCTTTGAGACGGTGGTACTACCCCGGGCGAGCCGACCCATTCGTGCTGAAACGAATAATAGCTTCAGCGTCGCTCTACCACCTACAGATCACTTTATGATATTATTTAAATTGGAAATATAATTGTAGGTCCGTTACGAATTTCGGGGCATTACCGGGATATATATATATACGAGAACCCGGTATCCTACCGCCGCCACTAAAATGTTGTACGGGATTTAAAAAAAAAAAGAATTATTCACTTGACATATATTTATTATTTAACAGAGATTTGTTCACTTAATGTACTTATTATTTAACACTAAGTAATTATGAGGATTAAGAGTGTTATGGGCCGGGTATGGGAATGAACTGCTATCGAGGACCGTGAGAGGACTTGG
Source organism: Antheraea pernyi (assembly GCA_015888305.1). Classification (NCBI taxonomy): domain Eukaryota; kingdom Metazoa; phylum Arthropoda; class Insecta; order Lepidoptera; family Saturniidae; genus Antheraea; species Antheraea pernyi. Next base: position 39,585 of record MU159140.1, on the reverse strand, counting down.
AAAGTGCTGACGTTAGGCACTGGGAAAGGTGTAGTTAGGAAGGGATATAGTTCTGTGGTGTTAGAGAACGGTCAGCATATTAGGGTACATGGTTCGGGTATAACAGTACGAAAAAGGTGGTCAAAGCAGTAAGGGAAAGAATTCGAAGAAATCCTGCCCGAAAACAAAAGATTTTATCTCGGGAGATGAAGCACCTAGAACCATGTCGCGTATTTTAAAAGATGACTTAGAACTTGCTGCCTATAAGAAACATACTGGTCATTTCTTAACTGATAATTTTAAAAATCGTCGATTTAAAAATCGGGTGGTAAAATCGAAACAACTACTAAAACGGCACGCAAAGGGAGGTCACACAAAAATGTTATTTAGGGATGAGAATTTTTTTACAATTGAGCAACATTTTAACAAACAAAATGACCGTATTTATGATCAAAGCTCTAAGGAAGCTTCCCAATTACTCGACAGAGTGCAACGTGGGCACTATCCGACTTCAGTGATGGTTTGGTGGGGTATTAGCTATAAAGGAGTGACTAAGCCATACTTTTGTGAGAAAGGTATCAAAGCATCGACACGAGTGTATCAAGATACCATTCTTGAGAAGGTAGTGAAGCCCCTTAACAACACCAATGTTCAATAACCAAGAATGGTCCTTCCAGCAAGACTCGGCGCCGGGTCACAAAGCTCGCTCTACGCAGTCTTGTTTGGAAACGAACGTCTCGGACTTCATGAGACCTGAAGACTGGCTGTCGTCTAGTCCCGATCGTAATTTTAGAGAGTACGGCTTGCTCTAAACGCCATGATAATTTGGAGTCCCTAAAACAATC
>MU159140.1:19120-33113 GCA_015888305.1 Antheraea pernyi | reverse complement strand
ATTATATCAAGAAACTTGTAATATCGATACTCACTTGACAATGGCAGTAATAGTCTACTAGAAGATTGGTTGCCAAGAATAAAATAAAATAGAAGTGTAGTCAAGTTAATTAAAATCATTGTCTTCATTATATATTAAAAGTCCGTAATAATTTTAAAATGTTAATCATTACAATCTGTAATTGTGACATATGATTCAGTTCAAATTCGTTAATTATTTGATTATCTCAGACGCTCGCGTCGTCCAAATTGGATTTCTTACGCTGGTATCCCGAGAGCTATCAGCTGACAAACGGGGTGTTGTGTCATGGCTTTTTGGAAAACGATCTTTCCTGTTTTGGAGCTGCCCGAGTAAGGAGTTGTTATTTCCTTTCCGCTGCGGCCAAGCGTTGGTGCTGAAGGCAGCCCGAGTGTTCACTCAGTTTCCGGAGTTCTCGGTTTAGACTCGATTCTCCGGCAAGACAGTGGTCGCGTCTAAGAGACACGTCACGAGTATTCTCTTCAAAACCCCGGTAAGCACCCAGCAAACATTTATTAGTTCGCCTCGTGTTGAGCACGTGTGATTTGAGCCACTGTTGTCATAAATATGTAGTAGATTCAAATTAATTATCCACTAAAGTCTGTATTATAACCTGTTGGAAATTCATTGTGACGTAGCACCCGTAGGACCTGTTTTTCAACCATCGTGTGCCAGTTTGATTTATGTAGAATTTAATAGTGAACGTAAGCTAATGAACCCGAAACCCCACAGAGTTTTCTGGGGGCTGAACGTGACGCCAGGTCATGATTATAAATTTATTTTCTAAAAATACCCCCACGTTCGTTCAATCATAATTGTCAACGTGGCGATTAGTTATCCCAACCATCCGTCGTTTTTCAGATGAATGGGGTTTTTCAATTTGGAATATTTTTCACTTTAACTACTGAGGCCCGCTGCCGAGTTAGAGACTCAGCAGACTGCAGCGAGTATTGCGGTGCTCAGCTGACCAGCCAGTTCGGGCGCTCGCTGACCCTGCACCCCTTGGTGACCCCTTGGTGATCTCTTGGTGGCCCCTTGGATCCCCGGAACGTGGTGTACGCGGCAGACGCTCCTAGCAGCTAAGCTTGATATAATCTCTTAGTTTAAGTTCGGTGGATCCCTTTCCTATACTCAAGCCTGGTTTTCCCACTCCATGAGAAGTGTGCTCTCTTATTATTATCTGATTAAGTATTTAATTATTAAGTTTTGTTTTTCCTGTTTGTGTAATCAATTACCGTCGGATAGATACTAAACGGTTGCCCTGCTGCCAGGTGTTTCTCTTTTACCCCAGGCCCACAGTGCTACAATATGTAGTTATTATAATATTGGTTTAACCAAGGGATTAACATCATATAATAATTAGAAGAGATATGCATCCCTAACAGTGTGTCACTTATGACTTATCTACCATCTTATTTAATAATATTAGGTCTTTACCTAAGAAATTGCCGTTTTGTATGAAAAAATTTAAACGAATTTTTTTCATGTATTTTTCATTTGTATTAATCGATTTAATCACCCATGCAATCAATGCATCTTTGCCAATGCAGTGGCAGTTTATTGATGCTCTTCTTAAAGAAATCAGCTGGACGGGAGGCAACAAGTTCTCCAAAGGCATTTTGTACTGCCTCTCGGGTATTGAAATTTTTTCCCGCCAAGGAGTTAGCCAAATTCTGGAAAAAGTAGTAGTCTGTAAGCGCAAGATCTGGTGAGTAGGGCGGATGACGGAGAACTTCCAACTCCAGTTCTTGCAACTTGGAGACCGTCTGCTGTGCAGTATGAGGTCGCGCGTTGTCGTGCAGGAGCAGCGGAGACGAGCGATTGACCAATGCTGGTTGGAGATGTGCCAGCTTCTCCATCATTGTGTTCAGTTCTTCACAGTACACATCTGCAGTAATGCTCACCCCGTTTGGTAAGAAGCTGTGATGAATCACACCGGCGCTAGACCACCAAACAGTGACCATCACTTTTCTAGGGGTAAGTTTTCGTTTAGGGCATTGTTTAGGTGCTGAACCAGGACCCAACCAACTTGCTGAGCGCTTGCGGTTATCAAACAGAATCCATTTTTCATCGCAGGTAACAATGCGGTTCAAAATTCCTTCATTTGTGTGTCTGTTGAGTAGTGCAAGGCACGTCTCGACGCGTACTTCGCGCTGGCGATCATTGAGTTCGTGGGGCACCCATTTGTCAAGCTTTTTTACCTTGCCAATTTGACGCAAATGGACCAATATTATTTTGACGCTAACGTCGAAAGCTGCTGCTAATTCAGCCGTAGATTGTGTATCATCAGCTTCCACAATCGCCTTTAATTCGTCATTGTCGACCAAAGTCTTCGGACGACCGCGAGGTTCATTTTTCAGGTCGAAATTCCCAGAACGGAAGCGAGCAAACCAATAACAGGTGGTGCGTTGGTTTGTAGTGTTAGCTCCGTAAACGTCGTTGATGTTGCGTGCCGCTTGTGCCGCGTTGCTGCCACGACGGTACTCATATTCCATAATTACTCGAATTTTTAACGTATACATTATGACAAAAAAGATTGAATTGCGATGAAAATATAACACTAATCAATAAACAAATGACTACTTTTGGAAAAAAATTCCATGTTTTTAAAATAAAATTAATTTGAAATTAGAATTCTTAGCTAAACAAAAAATATTTTGATTTGAAATGGCCAGTACTGCAGAACGGCAATTTCATAGGCAATTTTAGTGAGCAATATACGCATAGTCTATTCAAATCTAGTTGCAATGTGCTACAGTCTTCCGTTGTGCGTATTGGCTTAAATATTTTAGTGTCGTCCGCGTACATAGAGAACCTTGCGTAATTAAATCAAGCCCCTATGTCAATCAAGTATAAGTTGAATAAGAGTGGACCCAAATATGACCCTTGAGGAACGCCGGATGTTATAAGTACAAGAAGAGATACTTTTACGCAGGCCGGCATGACAGCGGCGACTGGTGACGGATAGTATGTCTCTCGGTGGTCGCCATTGTTTTTGGATTGTACTGTGCTTACCATCAGGCACTGTACGGTCACTTTGCCGAGCTACAATAAAAGTGAAAATTTCGAATGATGCTTCCCTATTTTAACGGCCTGAGATCTGTTATGAATGTATGATATAAGCCATCGCAGCAAATCACCACGGATACCTGTAGCTGTAACTTTTTTGTAAGGATTGGGTGAGACAATCGGTCGAAGCACTTAGCGTAATCAGTATAAATCATGTCTCCTGTAAACCGTTCTCCATTACATCAATAACATAATCTGTAAAACACACAAGATTTGTAACTACGGATCTTCTCTTCTTGAAACCATGCTGGTTGCAGGAACACAACTTTTTAAAAGAGGGTAAATTTGATTGTGCACTATAAGTTCAACAAGCTTACTAAATACTGGTAAAATAGACACAGGTCTGTACGATTCAATTTTAACTTTTGAAAGAAAATCATTACATAGTATAAAACTTTATCCCCTACCGCGCCTGTCTGTCTGTCTGATCGCGATAAACTCAAAAACTACGAAACGGGTTTACATGCGGTTTTTACCAGTGGATAAAGTGATTTATGAGGAATGGTATGTAATTTGTTAATGATTTTTTTATAATCAGGGCGGGACAACGTCTGTCGGGCTCGCTAGTTATTTATAAACAACGATTAATAAACACCGATAGTGTGCTGTGTTTCTGTAGGTATCAAAATATGCAGAATACAGTGACATTATAAGTTTGAACTGTTATATTAAAAGTTTACTTATACTATGTTTGTTCTAGCGTGAATAAAGTAAATGGCTTCACCATGCTCAGGTGCTCGCATCACATGTATCACATCTAATATATAATATCTCCGTCAAACTAGGTCTATGAGCGTCTGTCTGTGTGTGTATGGCGCGCGGCGGTGTGCTGGTGAATGCGAAACGCCGCGGATCGCGCGACGATAGCCTGCGGTATTGTCTCTGATTGCTATCTGTTAAAGACCTATTCCGATCTATTAAAACAGTTAAAGTATATCTTCTTCCTCTATTTCTTAACCAATTTTGTATATTTCGTTTTTTTGTAGCTCCTCAGTACTAGCTTTAGAAATACCAATAAAAAAAAGGAAATGGTTCACTCTTTTTCCTTAAACTTGAAAAATAATTGATAATAGTTGAATGACGATCATTAGACGTTCACTAATCTAATAATTTTTAATAGTAATCAAAGAAATTAAATTCCCTGTCGCTAGCATATTAATACAGTTTTAGCTATTCCTTAATTATTACGATCTTTTTACTTATAATGCCATTGACACATATACTGTAAAAAAACACTTTCAGAATCTTTTGCCAGCTCATTACTTCCAAGTAATGTTCTAACAATGTTTAGGTTATTTTGCTTAGTGTTACAAAATAAGGAAGTATATAATATAAATTTAAATAAACAGTACGCCCAGAAGGCATTCCATTGAATGTTCCATACTACCAATCGCAAAGACGTGCTTGCTCTACAGAAATAATATTTAAAGTTGTCTACATGATGATAAAACACGGAACCAATATAAAATCACTCGGTTGTCTGTCTGCTTGTTAAGGTACTTTTCGTGAGGTTTCAAAGTTTTAGTTTGTCATTGAAACACGTGCCGTTGCGTGTCCGATGAAGCGCGCTGGATGTTGTGTAATATAAACGATAGTAATATAAAATAATTACAGTAGTACAGAACTCTCGGAACGCTACTACATACTTATGCAACACACACGCGTTCAACGCTACTTCGTATAATGTTTGTTAAACCGGTGTGCGCTCCTGCACTAAGTACACCTTATGTAACAAAACTGCATTTAACGTATTATTGTATTATGATATAGCTAAGCACTAGATTTTCTATTATTCGACAATTACATTTTTAATAATAAACCATTTTTCATATAACGAAGTGAGGTAATACTCAAATAATAATATCTGAGTAACAATATATAACTTTCGTAAGTTCTTTTTTTATTTCTCGAACTGACTACGCTATTGGTCTATCAAGGTCTTAACAGCTACACCGGACTAAATTTTCGTAGGCGGTAGAGCCATGCTGAAGCTATTACTAGTTTCAACATAAATGGGTCGGCTCGCCCGGGATACTACCACCTGACCAACAGAAACACCCACGTGAAGTAACAGTGCTCGCATTGTTGCGTTTCGTTCGGTCAGTGAGAGCGCCGGAGACCTACCTCCCCTCCTCTCCTCCTTCATTCCCCTCTTCCCTCCAAATACGGGCTGGCAACGCATGTGCGACTCCCCTGGTGTTGCTATTGTGTTGCGATCACTTAACACCAGGTGACCCGCCTGTTCGTTTGCCTCCTATAATATAAAAAAAATCTTATTAACATACCCGCGTTTTTTGTTTCTTGCGCCTGAAATAATCCAGTTTAGTGAAATAAATCATAATATTGAATATTCAATTTTGATGTGTATCGTCCGCATCCCAACCGCTCCCACGGTATGCTGTGACAGCCCTGACCCGACGCGACCCGACGCGACCTGATGCGACGCGGCGGACAATCCGAACCTGTCCTCCGTTACATTGCGCTTCTGATTGTTGCGTAATTACAGATTGTTTCCCGTAACCCCCCCCCCCCACACACTACACTCCACCCCGTCCCCCTCATTGCGCGGTGCACTCTAGTTTAGTAGTTATTATTATACAATACTATGTTTCTAGTCACGAGTAAATTTTCAATTCAAGTCGAAACTTGTTAATTTTAATATTATTGGATTTATTTAACTGAATAGTCACGATTTAATTAATATTTGTAATCAAATAGATATTCTTAAACTGACTTGACGCATTTTTATTGTAAATACATATTATGTGCAGTTATGTGCAGCAAAGTTCAACCAACAACCAGGAGTGATCAGTTAGCCAGATCTCCGGAAGAATCAATTCAGTGTTAACGGAAGTACATATATTTAAGTCTCTAAAAATGTGTCTTCCTGCCGGATTATTAGTTCACATACATACGCAATACCTAGCAATACAATAAGCTCTAATGACTAATTGCTTATGGCTTATTCAACACATTATTTCAAATTAAATGATTACATAAGTAAATCAATTTACTTAAACGGACAGTGAGAAAACTATAAGCTTAAACAGCGCCACCTGACGGCGGAAGCGTGAAGCGGAGTGCTGTTCATTTCCACGTAATTAAAGTTGATCGCAAGTAATTCATTTACATAATTGAAGGTCAATTACCGACGTTCAAATGGTAACTAATTGAAGGGAATACAATTTGAAAGGTATACCTATTTACATAACGAGGGAATTCATTGGTTGTGTTCGGGAGGTGAGTGCTAGCCCCTGTGTGGTTACATCCTAATCATTGTCTATTTCTGTATCTTTCATAATGTTATTCAGAGTTTTATTATGTTTCTACTGGGAAGTAATATTGGGTTATGTAGGAACGTTTTATTAAAAACTTAAAAGTTATTTAGTACAATGATAGTTCCATGATATGTCAAATGTACAACGATATGTCCAGTACTTTAAACTAATTGACTCATGTAACTGTTTGCACATTTGCAGCCGACAATACAATTATATGTTTTCAAAATCAATCAGAAGCACACACATGTACAGCGGTAATTGCTAATTTCCTGTCGCATACTAAAACTACCTAATAATCTTCGTTTTTAATATATGGGGTATTCCATGCCAAATCGACCACTTTTGAACCTTACCCGTTTAGATTTCGCTGAAATTTTTTTATCTTTTTCTACTCGATGAAAGACGTTTTTCAGAATTTTTTTCTAATTTTTTTATCCAACCCAAAAAAAGTTATGGAGCTTTCAAAAATATGGCTCTTTTATTTTCAAATAGCCATAACTCTCTCAAAAATTGACCTTCCGGGACGTGTTTTTTTTTTCCAAAATTTTTGTTTTCTACTAAAACTAAAACCCGTTTGACAAGGCGCTTAAATTTACAGTCCAGCAAATCGGAAACATGCTTTGGGACTTTATTGTAGAACCTAACAATATTACCTAAAAAATGATTACTGGTTTTTCTAAGTCTGAAACATGGGACCACCAGTTTATTACAGTTCTAGTATTTAGATTATGCCGGTCTTTTACTAAATTCAGTTTTTCAAAGTTTTTCCGGACATACATTAAATTATCAAGAATGTATTGGGAGAGTAGAGTTAAGATAACGAATTCCTGGAATTTCGTTTTTAATGATTCGCGAGGTCCCATATTATATATTGCCCGAACTGCCCGTTTTTGTAATAAAAATATCGTGTCTACCTCAGCAGCCGTACCCCATAGCAGAATGCCATAAGATATTAAGCTATGGAAGTAAGTGAAGTAGACTAACCTAGCAGTGGTAATATCAGTAATCTTACGTATTGCGAATGCAGCGGAACTTAATCTGCTCGCCAGTTTTTTAATGTGATGGGCCCCAATGTAATTTAGAATCTAGTGTAATTCCCAAGAATATGGCATTGTCAATTAACCCTACTAAATTCCCTTCGATCTTGATTCTACTATCAACCTGTCTAACATTGGGTAAACTAAATCTTATACATTTCGTTTTATCTGCATTTAGCAATAGGTTATTTAACGCAAACCAATAATACATTTCATTTAAAGTATTATTCAGATGGCCAACCTCTGAATCTATCCTTTTCACTTTAAATATTTGAGTAGTATCGTCTGCAAAAAGCACCATGTCAGCAGAGTTATTAACCACTAGCAGTAGATCGTTTATGTATATTAAGAACAAAAACGCCCCTAAAATGGAGCCCTGCGGGACACCAATTCGAGCAAACGATACTGCAGAGGTTACCCCATGTATGTTACTGTATGTATGTATGTAACTTTCTGACAACGATCTTTTAAATAAGAGACCACAAGGTCGAGAGAAGATCCACAAATACAGTTAGGCAATGTAGTTTCTAATCTATTCTCTACATCCAAAATTAAATTATACCACTGGATAGCTAAAGGATCAAACAATTAATTACGCTAAATCAGGACTGTAATACATCTCACACGGCGTGGGATGAAGCGCCGGCATTTTGAAGTCATTCTACTGCGTTTTGAGAATTCTATTTAGTATAACTTTCGACTCGATGAAGCTACGACGTTTGTTCAAGTTTCCATCTACAGCTCTTGTCAAATTATATATAAAACTTTATTATTTGTAAAATTATATGTAATATTTATTTGTAAAATCGTGACTGTGTATATAACAAGGTGTTAAAATGAAATTTTTTTATCAAGAAATATATAATGTCGGTCTATACGCGTCGAAAAGCCAAATCTAAATACAGAAATCGTATAGGGTTCGAGAGAGCATCTCAAAACCAATCAAATAGTACGAATAAAACACCATATGACCGAGCCAAGCAGTGGATGCAACATAAAAAAGGGAACGCGGCCGAGCGGATCACACAGACCTTTAATTAATAAAGTTATAACACAGTAATTATTTGTTTAGTTTATTTATTTTCTGAACCCGTTAAATGGAACAGTTGCCATTATAAAAAAAAATGGAAATCCAGAGGACTTCTTATGATTATGACATACATAAATAATAATAATGTAAATAGAAAATATCGCCCGTTACGAGACGTATTCACGTACAACAAACGGCCGTGTCCATGACACAGCCACACCCCATTTTTTTATGTTTTTCGTTATAATACGTCATTTGTCACATTCATCTTATTCCTTTGCAAGTGAAACAGTTTACTGGGTAATCGTATGAGGTTGCTCACAGTAGTGCGAGACGACAACGTGACGTACCCGACACGACAAACCGTAGTAATCTCTATCGCACGTCACACGATACACACGACACGACTGTCAGGAAACACGTCCTACATGTCTCACCTACAGATTGATTTACTGTATTATCCGCCGACGTTCTACTTCTGCCATTTGCATATTATTAACGTGCTGTAAAACCTCTATCATGTGCATATCACGTAACCATAAGAGATGTACTATTTCTTTCAATTGCCACTTTATAGTTCTAAGTTATATGAATGTGGTTGTAAAATTGTATTAAAAGGAAAGTTCAATAAAATGTACCACTATTCGCTGGCTAGTCTCCACTGTATTAATATTACTATCTAGTTCAGTCATAAGCATTGAATCAAAGAGAGTAGGTCGTTGTCCCGTGGCTTCTCAAACTAACAAGCATGAGAGGAACGCGACCGCCGAGCACTAACCACGCTACACTATGCAAAGTAAATAGCATCGTTGCACATCACCTTTTTTTTTATTAACGTGGGAAAATCCCTTATGGATACGAGAGAGTGGGTTATGTCCGACTCCCACGGACTTAAACCCCACGGAGTACCGTCCGACCGCATTGTTGGGGCGGCAAGGAATCGAGCTATGCTAGTCCCCTTGGATAGCCACCCCAACGGTCCGCCCGGTGGAAGGTGATCGCCGAGCTCCTTCCAAATAGGGAGACAGACTGGGTACACACCAACTGCCTCCCCTCGTCCGCCGGACTTGTGCAATGAGGAGATGGGCCCCCGGCCCATCCCCTCAGGTCCGGCTACCGTGGCGGGAGAAGGCAGGCAAAGCGCCGCCTTCTCTTTCCGGTCCTCCGTTGGTGGAGAGGGCAGCTCAGAGGGTCATCTTCGCGGGTAATCTCCGCTGCCGAGCATGGCCGAAACAAAACTCGGTAGCGACAAGTCATTTCCTCCTACCGCCGCAGCCAGAATGTGACGCTGTACCTCCTACACAGCACACTCAGACAGTAAGTGCTGCGCGATGTCCTCCGCAGCTCCGTATTCATGGCATAGGGTGGTTGACTCCCTGCGAGCGATCTGGTGCAGGTACCACCCGAAGTATCCATGCCCGGTTAGTACCTGCACCATTCGGAATGACAAAGAGCCCCAACTTGTCCTTATCCACTTCGGCAGGACCGGGCGGACGGCGTCTATCGTGTAACGCCCGAACCCCGCGTACGCCAGGTCCTGCCTTCATCGCACCATCGCTTCCTCCCTCCCCACCCGTCTTCTTTCCTCAATCTCCCTGTGAACCGGAGGCTTCCCACTACTCTTCCTTGCCACCGTGAACACGGCAGCAAGAACTCTCGCCTCGAGCTCCCAGGGCAGAGAGCCGGCGAGCGCAAAAACCGCCGCGAAGGCCACGGTGCGTGTTGCACATCACTCCAACCTACATACGCAACACACCACAATACGCAATAACACGACGTAGCGGTAGCTATCACAGAACAATGTTAACTGATTACCGTCGAAATGAATTGATTATAAGAATCAAAAATATATTTTCGCATCACATGCAATACAACTTTAATATAATTCGATAATTATTAACCGAAAAGTTTTCATAAACTTTTGTAATTTTTATAATGCTTACGTCATTCTCTGAGATCATCATAATGCCATGAAATCGGTATGATCCTAATATCATAATTTATAATTAATTCATGACTACATATATACTAGGAGCATACCATGAATAATTAAAAAAGGTAAGTGCGCTAATTGCCGAGGAGAGTGAAGGAGTGCGCCGGAATGAATTACGACCGGAGTCCGTCTGGTCTGAGTATTCCGGCGCCGGACAACGCTCGTACTCTTTTATTTAGTGCCGCGCGTTTCTAAGCCCCATTGTATGTTAACGGATGTCGTATCTTTTTGTTTTAACGCTTACTTGCGTTTTTCCCCTTTATTTACCGTGCGCTGAACTTTTATCTCTGTCAAGTAATAAACCCGAATTCTGCCTTTGTAAAATAAATTGAATAAGAATCCTTTATATATAGTTTTGATGTTAAATGACGCGACGTAACCTAAACGAATCGTTACATATATGGCACCATTCACAAACAAAATAAAATCGAAAGGCGCTACAGGTTCCAAAGCTTTGTTATTTCATTATGACCGTATCAGGATCCTCTGAAGTCACGCAATGTAAGAATACCTAGTGAAGGTTTCACGTAAACGTTATGTCGACAATAACCATAACACAATCACGTGTCGTGAGTTAAATACAAAACGCAGCGCTATTTCAGAATATTACTCGTAAAAGAAATCGTTACACCTCCCGGATACAAGTTCCATGTGAAGCTCTTTGACATCATAAAACGCATTCATCTTTGATCAGATAATGAGAATCTCAACAGGAAATACAATGAAGACTTAACTCATTCCTAGAACACTCTTTTAATATACGTGGTCCATGTTCAGTTCAGGTGACGTATAACTTCACACGCAAGCGAACGCAGATTATATAACATTGGATAAATTAGCATTGTAAGATGAACAAAACCCGTTAAGTTTTTCACAATATTCAGTTCTAAAATAGTGAAATAAAATTAGTCGTTCTGTTCACTATTTGTGGGAGGTTATCCAACGTACGGGACATTTGGAGGTATTTGAAGGTTATCAATATGCGGGGATTTTACCGTTTCATCATTTACCAAATTGAAAATCTGTCATCAAACATCTATAGGTGTGTTCCGACAACTGCACTTGAGAGTCCGTCTCCTAGGCTTAGTATGGTTGCCATCACAGGGGCCACATCGTCCTCTCACATCTTGTGAGATCGTGGTCAAATGCTAACACTTATAGAGTATCTTTAAAAAAACAATTTAACTATAGCTAAATACGTCCTCGTTTGAATTACGCCATTGTTCTAGTTTTATTCTATAGCAGTGGTATATATATAGACATATTAAGTAAGTACCATAAGCGTCTATACCCTAAATAAACGTTTAACCTAATATTACAATTTACCAAAACAAAGAAACTATTAACAACTAGCTGACCCGTGCAACTTCGTCTGCATCAAGTCGATTGTCAACGGTTTCAATTATATTTTTAAACGCGAAAAATTTTAATAAACCTAAATCCCGATTGCAGCCAATTGGATTGGACTGCCAAATAAAATTGCGTCGTAATCCAAAATCAAGTTGTAATTGTGTGAGGCCATACGTATGAATGACTGTATTATTAGCTGCTATGAGATCAAACTTGGACTTGGAACAGGGCGTCTTAACAGCTTTACGCGGGAAAACACGTAAATCAGAGCCAGTATCGATCAAGAACTGTATTTTCGAGTAGCGGTCTTTCACGAATAGACGGCCTGTTGATGATGATGGGCAGTCGTTCGCCGCTATTCGCCGACGGAAAACTACAGGGTTGCTTGTATTTCTGTGCTTTAGTTCCGAATTTAAAGTGATAGTAACAATGCGGGTGGTTAGGTGGAGGTTGTCTGGGGCGCGAACGAGATCTAGAACGGCTGTTCCTTCTTCCTCTCTGGAAATTAGATCTTCTACCTCTGGATACTTCTAGCGTTAACTTCGCAACTTGTTGAGTCAGCTCGCTTACTTGTCTGACTAATATGTCGTAATCAAGTGGCGATACTGGTTGACTAGCAGGTACCGTTTGTGATGTGCTGGCGAGTTGTGGTGTACAAGGGATGATTTCGTGTACTCTATCAGCCAACTCAGCCAATTTTTCAATCGGGAGATCTACCTGTGAAGCTACGACCGTTTGTATACTAGTGGGCAGGCGACTTGACCAGATCGTTGATAAAAAATGCTCAGGCACTGATGGACCAGCGAGGCTCTGGAGATGGCGCAGAAACTGCGACGGCTTTCTATCGCCTCGTGCATTAACAGTTGTTTCACTCGTCTCTCTTGAGAAGCGGACAATCGCCTAATCAGTTCCGTTTTAAGTTTTTGTACTTATCTGTTGTTGGAGGATTTGTCATGACATCCTTAACTTCAGCAGCAAACTGGTGATCGAGTTGAGCTACTAAGTAATAAAATTTTGTCTCGTCGGATGTTATTTTGGACAGCATGAATTGGCTCTCAACTTGAGCGAACCATAATGCGGGTTCTTCCGGCCAAAATGGAGGAATTCTAACTCCTACTCTAAGAACTTCGGAAGATGCGTCAACTGTCACTTGCCTGTGACTATTTGTCTAAGAGCTAGGCAACGGTTTCGACCGCGAATTTATTTGCTTTATAAGCCAGTTTTTTATATATCTTTATGTTCTTCCACATAGCGTGCGGGCTACCTGGCACTTTTACAGGCAAAAATATATAACTTTATATAATTTTATAATGTTTTGTTTTTCATTAACTTTGAAACGCTACTAAAACATAAAATTACTAGCCGACCCGTGCCCACTTCGTTGGGCGGTAATAGGCATTATCGAGCTACAATTTTTCTCTAGAACTCAATCATATATATCTCATAATTAAGGCAGCGTTCGTAAGAAATATTTTCGTTCGACCATTTTTCTCCGAGTCCCCAGATATTACCCCCTACAACCTCACGAACTTTACCTCTTTATAATATTAGTATAGATTATAGATAATATAATTAGTTAATAGCTTCTGCCCGCGACTTCGTACGCGTGGAATAGTTATTTTGGGATAAGACGCAGCGAAAGCTCTAAAAAGGAAAAAAAATCCCGATTTTATAACATTTTTCATCTGTGTTCCTCTCCTACTGGCCTTAGCGTGATGATATATAGCCTATAACCATTCTCGATGAATGAGCTATATAACACTGAAATAATTATTGAAATCGGACCAGTACTTCCTGAGATTATCCCTTACAACGCCACAACGTCACAAACTCACAACGTCACAAACTTTACCTCTTTATTATATCTAGTGGGCGCCCAGAGGTCGACATTCGACCATAGTTCATTGATTTTTTAAAGTTTGAATTTTAGTAGGTTTCTTTTGTCAAACGATATATGTTATATCATTGTTGAATGTAGAATTAAAAATGGTAATTGGAACGTAAGAGTAAAATAATACATACCGTCGAGCATAGCAACCTCCTTCACAACCTTGTTTGAAGTCATTTATTGACAGATGTCAAAATGTCTTTTTTATTTACATGTGTGTTTATGTTGTGTAAAATTGAAGCAGTAGTGTGAGTACTGCATATTTTAATTAATTTAATGTACTTCTAATGCATTTTATATAAAATAAATAGCTTTCTGCACTTCTCC
>MU159140.1:7033-18907 GCA_015888305.1 Antheraea pernyi | reverse complement strand
TTTTAGCACTGAGTAACGTACTCTGTGGTCCATAGAATAATAATAATCCGACTCACAAATGTATATTACTTATTATACTCTTTGCACAAATGGTATTTACCTTGTTGAGGAATACGTTAAACTCGGTATATAAACAACCTGTTGGAAAAACGAAATTAGGTCTGTACCCCGTAAAAATATAAGAAACTTTAAATTATATTAAATAACAGAAAAAATCTAAACGTTTTCAGCCCCAGTATCTGTATTTATTTTGAGAAATATGACTTCAACGTTAGAGAGCCTGCCGAAGGTGGATATAGATAGTACCGGAGTGTTCAAATATATTTTATTGAAAGTTCATACAAAGGACGATGACGAACAGAACGTCATCATTGTAAGAGGATATCGTAGATGCGAATACCATTCTGATATTTACGACGAGGTACGTAATAAACAAACTATTGCACAAAAAATAGACAAACATCTATACACAGATGAAACTATATAACCTATAACAATTAATGTTTTTTTATTTGTATGTTTTGAACATTGATATATAAAAACCTAAGATCCACACTTAACGTCTCGCAGCCGGCACACAAAAATGAGTGCATAATTTTGGATTATGCAGTCATTTGAAATAGTCTAGCATTGACAGTAGTGACATTAATGACAGTACATTATTAGAGACCCAATTCTATAATATTAGCAGAGTATGCAACAAACGATCATTATTGGTGACCTACTTTATTTATAGCTTTATGTTTATATATATAGCTCTAACACTATATATAGAACAACTTATCTATAGCTATAGCTTAGCGCAACACTGGCTGTATGATAACGATAGCTATAATTGTGGAAGCGCCTGTTATAGACACATGTATTCAAGATGGCGTCAGTCCCAAGTCATATGTCTACGTTTATCGATGTCTTTCATTGTTTACGGTGACGGTTTCTAACATGGAACTCAATCGGGAATGTACCCAACCCAATTAAATGAAAATCTTACGCTTCCATTCAGAATAACATTCCTGGTAAGCGATGGCTTTATAAATTTCGTGACTGTTGCAAGTTTGCTGAGTCTACTATCTGTAGACTAAGGGTATATCTGTCGACGTAATTATTATGTAAATATATATTTATTTAAGGCATTAAGTCTGTAAGTGTTGTGTTTGTTTTTGTGTATCTCAGTGGACTAATCTGGATGATGTAAATTGTATAATAAAAATTTAATACTACCTTTCTATAAAGTGACTCTCCCATGACTGATTTGACACTAGTAGAATTCGTATCTATGAAACTCCAATATTAAAAAAGTTGAAGTTGAAGTTAGTGAGTTTGGATGTTCGATGTAATCTCTGGTACTACTGATCCGATTTTGAAAATTCTTTCACAGTTAGATAGGTATATTAGACTACTGTTGTTGTTGTGCGTTGTGGCGACGATAGTAAATGGGGCGTGGAGGTGAGCGCCACAGGAGTAACTCAGGGTAAACCGGGAAGATCTTTCTTGTCAGTAAATGTCGCTACAGTCGGGTTCTAGGTTTTTTAAGATTTTTCGCGTTTGGAAATAAATTTGGAACTGGTAATAATCGATATGGCGCAGACGAAGTTGCGCGTGACAGCTAGTCTATTATATATATGTATATATATTGGACCAAATCAACAGTTGTAGCTTGCTCAAGATTTCATGGTTCCGCAGTAACTTTTAGCTGACGGCTGAGAGCTCCTTTAATCCACGTATATATGCGTATATGCACTCTATGTTCTACATTATGTACATTAAAATAAATGTACACAAAATATGACTTATATAAAAATATAACTTTGAATAAGATAAATGAAATATGAATACTAGATTTTAATATAAAATAATATTTATAATTGAGTGATTGTTTGTTTACTTTTCGTAACATTTGTCGGTCTGTATGTAACGACAGCAAAACAGTCTGCGAATGCGCTGACAGCCTGCCCGGCGCGGCGCGGCGCGGCGCGGCGCACACTGTACGAGGCGGGGAGTATCGCAGCCGATTCATTTGCATATTGATTGTGTTTGGTCGCGACGCGCTCACGCATTACTTCATAGTGACGCTTAGTTAATTGATACTGTCACATTAGTGTCGCTGCACGTATGCACAGGTGGACAAGTCAACACTACGTAGGGATTATTGTTATGATACGTCGGCTGCCGTTGAATTTTATCATTTCAGGTGATTTCAACATGTGTATGTTCATAAAGTATATGAATGCGGATATTATAACTTAAAATGAAATTTTAATATAAAGGAATTTTAAAGAAATAATATTTTGTATTGGCACCCAATGACGTGAAGTTAATCTTTTATATATGTATTTCAGTGCTATCGTGCGGTGAGGCGGGCGCGAGTGGCGGTGCGGGGAGCGGCGGCGCGAGGCTCGGCAAGCGCTACGTGGGACTCTACACGGGACCCTACTTCGACCCCACCGCACCCAACAACATCACTACACAGCTCGGCACGCACGCCTACCTGCCTTGCAAGGTAACTCTTCAGCTCTGTACTGCTGACCACATGCGCTGACTTATACCATTTACTCTAAATTATCACCACTTCCAAACTGTACGTATCATATAACCTATGAACTTATGATAACATCAAGAAGAAAGCTTCTTTTTTCTCACTATTTTTTTCGATACTCGAGCATCATATACGGAACACCGACAACTACTAATAGACCTTTGATCACGACTGTCTCGATTCAAAGTCCAGAGATATGAAAACTTCTATTGTTTTTCATTGGAACAGAGTCACATTGAATACTATCTAGCAGATGCTGTCCATTCCTTCTGAGCTCTAAGAAAACCAAGTAAACAGGCAAAACGTTACCAGCGGTGTAGCTGGTGCAGGTGATGTAGGTGGCTGAGTGCGTGTGATGGGTTTGCAGGTGCGACAACTAAGCAATAAGTCAGTCTCGTGGATCCGGCGGCGCGATGCACATATCCTCACGGTGGACCGGTTCACATTCATCGCGGACGAGAGGTTTCAGGCTTTCCTTGTTGAGGCGACCGACACCTGGACTCTACAGGTACACATGTATTCAAAATATTATTGGAATATATAGATGACAATAAACTCGTTTGCTATGAATAACATATATGTGTGCACGTTTCAGGTGAAGTACGTGCAGGCTCGCGACGCCGGCGTTTACGAGTGCCAAGTTGGTACCGAACCCAAAATGAGTCACTTCGTGCAGCTGAACGTCGTCGGTGAGTTTCCTTCTCGTTGCATGATTATACATGACTCTGAACATTCCGTTTAACGCTGTGATATGACATAACATTTGGCAGTGCCCAAGATAGAGATTGTGGGCGAGGCGGAGGTGTACGTGAAGGCCGGCAGCACCGTGAGCCTCAAGTGCGTGATCACGCAGGCGCTGGAGGAGCCCGCCTACATCTTCTGGTACCACAACGACGAGCGCGTCCTCAACTACGACCGCTCCCTCGTGGAGATCCGCCTCGACCGCGTCGCGCCGGACTCCACGGTAACCGCACTGTTCCCTTGCAGCCAGCAGCTCCACCCGCCCACCGACACACACTCACACTTACTCACTACATTTGCACTCGGACATTATTAAGTATGCAAACAGGTGGCAATGCTCCACTACCGAGCTATCATTTCATTTCCGGATTCTCCTCCAGCGCTATTTGAGTCTTACAAGATCTGAATACACGACTTTTGGCACGATATCCAAATATGTTGTAATTATGTACTGGCGGTAAATGAGACTGATCATGAACTATAGTGTTAACAATGTTCCTTATATAGACGTATATGAGACGCATACGTTCTCTGCAATTAATAAAGTTAATATATACAGTGAGATTTAAAATTAATCTGATTATTTCAAACAGACTTATTTAATACTAGCTGACCCGTGCAATTTCGTCTGCACCAAATCGGTTATCACCGGTTTTAATTATATTTTTAAACACGAAAAATTGTAATATAATAATAATACCCGATTGCAGCCACACCTACCGTTTCCAATAGTAAATCCAAACTATCAAGGGACTCGCTCAAACATATGTTTGGGTATATACCCAGATGGTATGTGAGAAATCTTTTAAAATAAGCCTAGAATCCGTTCGTAGCATCATCTACCGGGTTCAATTAAGATAAAAACTAACCTACGTATATTGGCGGTAATTTAAAAAGAAAGCTTGTGGGGTCTATGGAGCCCCGGATAGAACGAAGTCCATTTCCCTTTTTGTATACGTTTACTATACAGTCAGTATAGATTACATTATAAAATATCAAGGTGATAAAGTTAAGTTGTAAATTAAACGATAAAATATAATTATAAAGTAAATAAATAAATAATGATAAATTAAATACTGAATGATCTGGGATAATCAAGTTAATAAAAGTTCACAGTTCAGTACCTATCAATAGGTAATGTTGCTTGAGTTTGTTTACTATTGAAATGACAATTTTATGTATGTACTAGCTGACCCGTGCGACTTCGTCTGCACCAAATCGGTTATCACCGGTTTCAATTGTATTTTTAAACGCGAACGCAGTGACCAGCAATTTGTTACTTTTTGGCATCACCCGGGGAGCACGTGCAGTGGAATGAGAGGCACACTTCTAACGGCCGCGAGTTACACCAACCCTCCAGTCTGTAGTCAAAGCCAGTCCTACTCCAGATTCATTGTGTTTACCATGTAAAACTAAATCATCATTTAACACCCAGATCAGTTTTGACAAACACTTACGAACCCACGCACGCTTCGATTGTGAAAAGAGCTTCATGCTGAGGGTTTTCGTAGGGACTACAGTATGGAGTTATTCATGGGGAAAAGTAAATAGGATATTAAACGACAACGTGCAAGTGATACCTTTGGTGTGGTAAGCATCCATAGGCTGCGGTGACTACTCAGCAGGTGGCCCGCATGCTTGTTTACTGCCATCGCGGTATAAAAGAAAATCAAGTGAGATTCCTTATCCGTCAGGATCAGACCTTTTTTCCTGGGTAAAATGTACCTCTTACATCTACACTAATATTATAAAGAGGTAAAGTTTGTGACGTTGTGACGTTGTAGGGGGTAATCTCAGGAAGTACTGAACCAATTTTGAAAATTATTTACCAATAGAAAACCACGTTATCTGTGAATGTCATAGGCTATATATCATCACGCTAAAACCAATAGGAGTGGAGCAACAATGAAGAATGTTTTAAATGTTTTGAAACGCTAAGACCAATAGGAGCGGAGCAACAATGAAGAATGTTTTAAAATCGGAGTTTTTTTTCCTTTTGAAAGCTTCCGCTACGTGTTAGCCTAAAATAACTATTCCGCGCATACGAAGTCGTGGGCAGAATCTATTAATTAATTATATTATAAAGAGGTAAAGTTTGTGAGGTTGTAGGGGGTAATATCTGGGGAGTCGGAGAAAAAATGGTGGTAAAACCAACACCCTGAAGTTATTACGATGCGCGCGTACACCGTCACGAAAAACAGACTTCCTGTAGTTAGCTATAGTCAACATTTTGTGTCTTTGTATTTGTTGTTCGTATTTCTTTGTATTAAAACTTTCAATGTATTAAATACCTTTTTTATATTGTGAGTTCCGTTTTTTCTACAAACGTAGAATAACGCGAATGATAACATTTTTGAAAAGATTTTTATCTTATTACGCCAAAGAAGTATAACTTCTAACGCATGTACATAAGTAAACACACACTTTTTTTTAATATAATTTTATTTCGGCATAAAGAGGGTAAATAAAAAATAATATCTATTTTTTTAAATGTCAGGCAAACGGACAGGTGGGTCACCTGATGTTAAGTGATCACCACCGTCCATAGACACTTGCAACAGAAGAGAAGAGAGGTGGGCCTCTGGTGCTCTCACTGACCGAACGAAACGCAGCAATACAATCATTGTTACTTCACGTCGATTTTCTGTGACTGTACTATCCCGGGTGAGCAGACCCATTCATCCTCAAACCAGTAATAGCTTCAACGTGTCTCTATCACCTACCAAAACCTATATATAGAATAACTTAGCTATAGCTTTAGCTTAGGTAGTCCGGTGAAGCTGTTAAGACCTTGCTTGGTCAATAGCGTAGACAGTTCGAAAAAAAAAAAAAAGGTTTAGCTTAGGGCAACACTGGCTGTATGATAAAAATAGTCATAATTGTGGAAGTGTCTGGTTAATAAAATGAAATGTGTTCTTTGCAATGGAAAAAATAAAATGGTTTTAAATGAATTATTTTGTTTATAAAGAATATCATCGGACAAATTATTATAAATAACAAAATTGTCTGGGAGTGATAAATTCATGTTTTTAATAGCTTTTAAAAGTTACTGAAAAAACAATGTTCCTAATGTACAGATTTGGCTTTATTACAGTTTTATTATAGTATAGATAGAAGAAGATAGATAGATAATTATAGCCCAGTAAATTAATAATAAATTTACTTGAAAATATAGTTAATATGAGAGTTACACTGAGATAGTAAAATAATAATTGTAAACGGTACTACTACGCTTGGGCATACACAATAATAATGGTACCAAAAACTGTGAAGGAAGTGAGGGAAGGCTTATTGTGTGAGAGAAACAAAAAACCCGCGTCGGTCTCATCCCTACTCCGTGCTGCTTACTGGGACGTGACACCGGTATATTCTTGCAAATGAGTGTTGATCCAGAGAAAGCATGTATTTTTTGTACAAAAATTTTAGCATTGCCATATTTAATTCAAATTTTAATCGAAATAGAGTGTAAAATAGTCATTTGAAAAAAACGACGACTTGGTTTTAATTAGCTCTTTCTCTGGGATAACTTATCAAGTGATAATTGATCAGTTATCGAATGGGATGAAAAATGATTAATTACTAAAATGACTATTAAAAAATAGGGGTAGGGGCTTAGAAAGGTGAAAATTTAAGGTTGTATGTATTTTTTAAATGCCTTATTATAACAAAATGAAATTAAAATAAAATGTCCATAAAATAAAAAATGAATGTTAGGGGTAGACAACCCTTATCACTTAGGGGTATGAAAAATCGATAGTAGCCGATTCTCAGACCTACTGAATATGCATATAAAATTTCATAAAAATCGGTCAAACCGTTTCAGAGGAGTACGGTAACTAACATTGTGACACGAGAATTTTATGTATAAGATGATCATATTGTCAATAAGTAGTACGTTTATGGTCATTTTATCATATCTTTTCAGATAGACTCCTTTTATCTTTAAAATTACTACTAATAATTATAATGTTGAATTGTATATGTCAGAGTAAATATGTAGAGCCTAGGGAGAGCATAGCACAAAGATTGATTTAGGGCATGTCCTGTATATCGACGATAAGCACCGAGCTTCAGGTCTTGTTTTATAATACGCGACAGAATCCTAGCGGGAATCTTCATTTCTCGCGATAAGATTTTTTGCTTCCTAATGGGATTTCGACGAATTCTGGCTTTAACAGCATTAACAGCCTTTGTAGTTCACAACAGCACGTGGCTGCCCCGATCTTCTCTGTTCTTCGATAGATGAAGTGTTGTTGTATCTGTTGATAGTACGATATACGAACATACGGCTGATAGCAAGCTTTTGAAGTGTGTGGAATATGACCGACGGCTCCATACCCACTTTTTGCAAGGCAATCACTGCAATCCTATTTTCTTTTGTCGATAAACCAAGTGAAGGAAGTCGTAGTTTAACGAAGTACTTAATCGATTTTGTACATAGTTACACTTTATATTCGCTAATAATTCTAATTATAAATAAAGAACGATTTTAACATCATACATTGAATTAATGACGTTGTCTTAAATAATTCACAGTTGTAACAACGGAAGTACTTTACAGATCCTTATTTGCTTTAAAACCATTTTAGATCGACCAATAATTTTAGTAATCATAAAGTAATACTAATAACATAGTACAATGCCAATTTGTTTTAATTACATTGTTATATATTTTAAATAGCAACTTTACTATTCTATCTCGACTGCACATAGAATGGGTTTCAAGTTTTAATAAATAACAAAAGGTTCCAAATGTTATTTAAATCTAGAATAATTCTATTACAATTTCATATGTCCGATTTTAATTATCATGACATTAATTTAGGTCTACTTTAAATCAATAATCAATACAAGTTAGAAATGTTATTGCACGACGCCACTATTTCTTAAGACGGTGTCTCGCGTCGTATGGCGTGACACCGGCTTATTTAGTTACTTCTATCAGTGCTTATATGAATAAACCTGTGGAATGCTTAGAAGTTATGAACAGTTTAATCTAATCTATATTACTCAATAATTTAGAATAAACCACTTTAACAATAATTAAATCGCATATCGTTATATATTGCATATCGCATTAACAACACATTGCCTATATTGATTAACATAGAAAATAATGGATGGTGGTGTTAGCAAACACCTATGATAATTCGAATCTTTGTAAGATTCTGTAATAAAAATATGCGTTACTACTTATTTGTTAATTTCGACTTCTGAATGCTACGACTGCTGGATGCTCCCACTATGACATATACAATGACTGAACTGACGTCGTAAATAAAGCAAAATGACCTAAAAGACATTATAATTCAAATTACATATAGTCCGAGTCATCGTTGATGGCCGCTCTGAATATAGCTTTAAGTTGGGTCTTGCGCATAGTACAGTCAAGAAGTTAATACAAAACAAATTCAGAATATTATTATAGAAATCTCAAATCTACGTTTATTAATCTTTAACTTGTCTCGATATTATACATACGTATGCGTATCAGGTCTTAATGAATTATGATTAAAGTAGATATTTGCCTGTTACATTAAGTAATAAAAATGTATCAGTATAACGACCATGTTGCTACTTTCAGAAGATTTTGTGTATGTGATATGAAAGTTTGATTCCGATTGCGTCGTCCTGTAAACGACGCATAGCTGACAGCTGGTGTACATAAACCTGTTTATATGAATTGATCAGACATATACATACATATAAGATATATAGACATATAGAATATTTGGAAAGAATTAGAGATAAAAACAAACAAACAATAAAAATTATATCTGAGGTAATTAAAAACCAGTAAAACAGTCAAAACTAGAAATGGACAAACTGAATGAACAGCTAGAGTAATTTAAAATAGCCTAAGTAACCCACTATAATTTTTGCTATCTGCCAGTGAAATTCCCGTCAAAATCGGTTCAACCGTTTCGGAGATTACCCGGAACAAACAGACAGACAGACCGACAAAAGTTTTAAAAATTGTATTTTTGTTACCAGTTGCGTGTAATCTTTCACACCCAATCAGTAAAAAAATGACATTTTAATATTAAATACAGACGCTTAATTTTCCAGGCATTAATTCAGTTATTTACTCAATAGTCAGCCCGATTTATTGCTATAAAAATAATATGTATATAGAATAACTGAGCTATAGCTATAGTTTAGTGCAGTTTACATTTATCGTTGTTTTTCATTGTTTTCGGTGAAATCTTAATATCATAATTTGTTAGTAAAATGAAATATGTTCTTTGCAATGGAAAAAATAAAATGGTTTGAAATTAATTATTTTTATTTATGACATATATATCACCGGGCACATTATTGTATATAAAAAATGTCTAGCTTTGATAAATTCATGTTTTTAATAGAATTTAAAATTTACTGAAAAAAAATGTTCCTAAAATTATTTATAAATAAAAATTTTGACCTGTAAAGGTGTGATGCGAATTAAAAAACACAACGTTAACTGGCTACCAGGTATCCTGAATCCTGTTTGGAAGGGCATAAAAGAAGATATATTAAAGAACCAGCTTTTCTAAAATTATTGTTCTTCCGTTGCTCGCTCTTGTACTAGGGACACCCTAGTCTATTTACATAAACTACAAATTTTTGTCTTTCGTTATACTGGAGAACCCCTTGCGTTTTATGGAACAAAAGGCATCCTAGGTGTAACCTTGTAATATTAGTTATCACTGTGTCAAGTTTCGTTAAAATTGGTTCAGTACTTTCAGAGTAATACGTGTTGACAATTAATGTAATACTAATATATAAAGCTGAAGAGTTTGTTTGTTTGTTCGTTTGTTTGGTTGAACGCGATAATCTCAAGAACTACTGGTCCGATTTGAAAAAATCATTCGGGTTTAGATAGCTTATTTACCGAGGAAGGCTTTAAACTATATCATCACACCATCACCCATATTATAAGACTTTTCCTGAAACTTTCGTCCACTCCACTCAACCGCATTCAAGGAAATCGGTATTCTTAGTTGCAAAAAATCTCCTCCACTTGGCGTTCCTCGAAATTTTTCCTCATTTGAAGTGAGGCAGCAACTGTCAAACTCAAGGTACGTCGGGACCTACCTTAAGGAATACTCGAGAAAGATTTACGCCATTGTTTACTGTATTCACACGTCCACGATTTTGATTTGAATGAAAGTTCATTCTTAGAATATTGTAAAAGTTTTTACGAGGGGATTTCTAATTATTTTTTAATTATGTCCATGCGATTATCCTGAACGGAGGTGTTTACGAGATCCAGAAAACCCTATTGAATTTACGACTATGTAGGATTCAAAAGAAGCTATAGTCTTAGAAAAGAAACTGTTTTGAATATATTGTTGCCGCTTGTATCAACAGCAGAATTGAAAACAGTAAAAGAGGTCTACTCATTTCATCTTTTATTCAGTAGTTACTCTCGTCGAGATTTTATGCAAT
Source organism: Antheraea pernyi (assembly GCA_015888305.1). Lineage (NCBI taxonomy): Eukaryota > Metazoa > Arthropoda > Insecta > Lepidoptera > Saturniidae > Antheraea > Antheraea pernyi. Next base: position 8,199 of record MU159140.1, on the reverse strand, counting down.
CGGAAATAATCAAGTAAGTAAAACCATGTCTATATGTAAATTTTTAGAAAAATATGTTGTATGTATGAATTGTTATGTATCACATTTGCGACTTGTGGTTTATTAAAACGTTGACGTCTGTCAACATAATGCGGGGAGCGAGTGTCGCAGGCGCACATATTTAGTTATAATATCAAATACATCACATGTATGTGTAAACGTTTCAAAAACAATTATACATCGTTTGCTTTTATTTTGCAGTTTGTACGTGGAGATTTATATCAAATTAGTCAATCCGAAACATCAGAATTAGTGGCTAAAATGTTGGAGGTCTGTGCAGTCCTCCACATCTCTTTAATTAACCAATGAATATTATTACTGAGCCTATCAGATACCTGCAATAGGTACCAGTGCCAAATGTAAATGACATTGAACGAGGCAGCCTAGTGAGAGCTACATTTATTCAAAGAGATTTTGAACATTGATTGTGATACTTTCATTTAAATCAAAATTACACATTCATGCTTTAATGTTTTGTGATAATAAGTTATTAATATAAGTTTATTATTATTTCTAATATCATATTATATAATAAAAGTTAAACATAATCTGTGCAACATGAATGCATACTTAATCATCTTAGGAAATCTTGATCTTACCTTAGACCTAATATTATAGCAGTACCTAGGAGGATACACACATCAAAAAAGTCCAAGCAACATGCGTGATATTACAAATTTTACCATTTATATTAATTAATTTCTAAGTATTTACTCAAACAAAGTGCGTAGGTAAGTAAACTTTTTTGTTATTGATGACATACTGGCTGGTTGTAAAAAAAAATTTGATTATGTTTTGTTTTTTCATAAAATTCAAATGACTGCGAATTTGTTTGAATTTAAGTGCGTTTTAATTGCTACGTTTAGTCTTGATTTTATAATTTTACCAACCATTAAAATAAAGTTAGCGAAAAAATTGAATTGTTAGATATTCTTTACGTCATGAAGCGACGTCATTTGATGCCATATAAAATGCAAAGAGCTGTAGGGATGTTGCAAGCGGGAAGTAATCAATCTCAGGTATCTCGACATTTTGGCATTCATAGAAGTGTTATTTGTCGTCTTTGGCAGCGCTACAATAATACAGGAGAACCCGCTGAACAGCACCCAGGCCGTAAAAGGAGTACA
>MU159139.1:319353-341289 GCA_015888305.1 Antheraea pernyi | reverse complement strand
TAGTCAGTTCGAGGAGAAAAAAAAAAAAAGGAATACCCTGAGTTTTAGTAGTCCGGTGAAGCTGATAAGACCTTGCTAGGTCAATAGCGTAGTCAGTTCGAGAAAAAAAAACCCCGAGTTTGACTTAATTTTAATCTTGTTGATAAATATTTTTGGGTAGCATACGAAGATTCTATATTTAAGAACTACATTTTAGTAACTTCGGGTTATCCAAACAAAAATCGACTGAGTGCCTTAAGCGCTCGCCTTAGTAGTCCGGTGAAGCTGTTAAGACCTTGCTAGGTCAATAGCGTAGTCAGTTCGAGAAAAAAAAAAAACTTGGGTTTATCGTATTAAAAGTGTCGAATTTCGATATGTCATAATCGGAACATTCAGCAGTCGAAATTAGCACATAAATATTAACATATTTTTATTACATAACATTAATCTTACGAAGATTTGAAAAATGTCATCCTTTTTATTACAAGTACTTGCTAACAGCGCCATCTATTATGTTCTATGTTAATCAATATTGGCGATGTATTGTTAATGCCTTTCTTATTGTATTATTATAACTAGCAGTCCTCCGCGGCTCCGCACGCGTTTTTTAAAATGTATTAAATAACGATGGTAACTATGGTGTCATAGTTACAAATGTTTTTGAAAAAGCATTTCTTTAATTTACACACCTACTTACAATCTTACATTACGCCATCTACTGTAACATGTAACGTGTACATTAGATATGTGAATACAAATAGTATATCGAATGAGATGGGATTTATCATCAGCAAAACATACCTGGAACTTTAATCTACTATGTACCACCCTCACACATTTTTATTTTAATTTTTAACGCCCTCGCACAGCTCTCTGGGGGTAAACTATCATAAAATTAGTTTTTACTAAAAACTTTTTAGTAAATTCAAACATACCAAAAAAAATATTTTGGTCAAGTTTCTAAGTTTTAAATCTACAGATTAAAAGATACATTTTTTTAAAATTTTAACTCCCCCGCACAACCCTCTTGGAGTTGCATATCATAAAATTCGTTCTTGATAAACTCATACATATGAAAAAAAAATATTTTGGTCAAGTTTCTACTCATTCGATATACTATTTGTATTCACATATCTAATGTACACGTTACATGTTACAGTAGATGGCGTAATGTAAGATTGTAAGTAGGTGTGTAAATTAAAGAAATGCTTTTTCAAAAACATTTGTAACTATGACACCGTCGTTATTTAATACATTTTAAAAAACGCGTGCGGAGCCGCGGGGGACTGCTAGTTATAATAATACAATAAGAAAGGCAAGAAATATTCTGGCCAAGTTTCAGAGTTTCAAAAGCTATAGATTGGAAAAACATTTTTTTTTTAATTTTTAACGCTCCCGCACAACCCTCTTAGGATTAAATATCATAAAATTAGTTCTTAGTAAATTCAAACTTGCCAAAAAAAATATTTTGGTCAAGTTTCTAAGTTTTAAATCTACAGATTAAAAGATACATTTTTTTAAAATTTTAACTCCCCCGCACAACCCTCTTGGAGTTGCATATCATAAAATTCGTTCTTGATAAACTCATACATATGAAAAAAAAATATTTTGGTCAAGTTTCTAAGTTTTAAATCTACAAATTAAAAGATACATTTTTTTTAATTTTTAACGCCCCCGCACAACCTTCTTGGAGTAGCATATCATAAAATTATTTCTTAGTAAATTCAAACATACCATAAGAAATATTCTGGCCAAGTTTCAGAGTTTCAAAAGCTATAGATTGGAAAAACATTTTTTTTTTAATTTTTAACGCTCCCGCACAACCCTCTTAGGATTAAATATCATAAAATTAGTTCTTAGTAAATTCAAACTTGCCAAAAAAAATATTTTGGTCAAGTTTCTAAGTTTTAAATCTACAGATTAAAAGATACATTTTTTTAAAATTTTAACTCCCCCGCACAACCCTCTTGGAGTTGCATATCATAAAATTCGTTCTTGATAAACTCATACATATGAAAAAAAAATATTTTGGTCAAGTTTCTAAGTTTTAAATCTACAAATTAAAAGATACATTTTTTTTTAATTTTTAACGCCCCCGCACAACCTTCTTGGAGTTGCATATCATAAAATTATTTCTTAGTAAATTCAAACATACCATAAGAAATATTCTGGCCAAGTTTCAGAGTTCCAAAAGCTATAGATTGGAAAAAACAATTTTATTTTTATTTTTAACGCCCCCGCACAACCCTCTTGGGTTCTTGATAAACTCGTACATACCAAAAAAAATATTTTGGCGAAGTTTCAAAGTTCTAATAGCAATAGAGTGGAAGATACAAATTTTTAATATTTTTACGCCCCCGCACTACTCTCTTAGGGTTGAATATCATAAAATTATTTTCAAACATGCCAAAAGAAATATTCTGGCCAAGTTTCAGAGTTCCAAAAGCTATAGATTGGAAAAAAAATTTTTTTTTAATTTTTAACGCCCTGGCACAGCCCTCTGGGGTTGAAACATCATGAAATTAGTTCTTAGTAAACTCAAAGATGCTAAAAAAATATTTTGGTCAAGTTTCAGAGTTATAAAAGCTACAGATTGGAAGATAATTTTTTTTTTAATTTTCAACGCCCCCGCACAGCCCTCTTCTGGGGGTGAAACATCATGAAATTAGTTCTTAGTAAACTCAAAGATGCTAAAAAAATATTTTGGTCAAGTTTCAGAGTTATAAAAGCTACAGATTGGAAGATAATTTTTTTTTTAATTTTCAACGCCCCCGCACAGCCCTCTTCTGGGGGTGAAACATCATGAAATTAGTTCTTAGTAAACTCAAAGATGCTAAAAAAATATTTTGGTCAAGTTTCAGAGTTATAAAAGCTACAGATTGGAAGATAATTTTTTTTTTAATTTTCAACGCCCCCGCACAGCCCTCTTCTGGGGGTGAAACATCATGAAATTAGTTCTTAGTAAACTCAAAGATGCTAAAAAAATATTTTGGTCAAGTTTCAGAGTTATAAAAGCTACAGATTGGAAGATAATTTTTTTTTTAATTTTCAACGCCCCCGCACAGCCCTCTTCTGGGGGTGAAACATCATGAAATTAGTTCTTAGTAAACTCAAAGATGCTAAAAAAATATTTTGGTCAAGTTTCAGAGTTATAAAAGCTACAGATTGGAAGATAATTTTTTTTTTAATTTTCAACGCCCCCGCACAGCCCTCTTCTGGGGGTGAAACATCATGAAATTAGTTCTTAGTAAACTCAAAGATGCTAAAAAAATATTTTGGTCAAGTTTCAGAGTTATAAAAGCTACAGATTGGAAGATAATTTTTTTTTAAATTTTCAACGCCCCCGCACAGCCCTCTTCTGGGGGTGAAACATCATGAAATTAGTTCTTAGTAAACTCAAAGATGCTAAAAAAATGTTTTGGTCAAGTTTCAGAGTTATAAAAGCTATAGATTGAAAGATACATTTTTTTTTCAACGCCCCCGCACAGCCCTCTGGTGGTGGAATATCATAAAATTATTTTTTAGTAAATTCAAACATGCCAAAAAGAATATCCTGACCAAGTTTCATACCTATAAGAGTTTTAGTTTTAAAATGTGTTTTTTTTTTAAATTAACGTCCCCGCAATCCCCTTTCGGGTATATATAGATTAATGTGGTTTATACGAAATTATAGAGTATTTCAAATTGGATTAAATTGCTCATAACTTCTAAGATTTTCACCTCTTTTCCACATAAGCAATGATAAAAGTCAATAAATAAACCGGTGTCTCGCCACGTCTCAGAGAGCGTTGTTGTCTCTGAGATTATTATAAAATCATTATTAAAAAGATTACATATACGAGAGTCCTTGTCTAGTGTGATAAGTGCACCTTCCCACGATTATTGTCAGTTGTAATTGAATAAACGGATTGTGTCAAGTTATTCATAAATCTAATCTATCTAGGTATAAAGTTACAGTTAACTGCAGAGATGGAAACTTCGTGCAAACGGATTGAAAGGACGGGTAATTTTCTAGTGTCAATACTCCTTTTTTTTTTTTTTTTTTTAACGTGGGGAAATCCCTTATGGATACGCCACCCTCCCGGGGGAGAGGGTGGGTTATGTCCGAGTCGCACGGACTAAAACCCCACGGTGTACCGACAGACCGTTTTGTGGGGGCGGCAAGGGATCGAACGAGCTAATCAACCTTGTATAGCCGCCCCCACGGTCCGCCCGGCGGAAGGTGACCGCCGGGCTCCTACCTATAGAGGGACAGACCGGGCACACACCGGCTGCCCCCCCTCGTCCGCCGAACCTGTGCAATGAGGAGATGGGCCCCCCGGCCCACCCCCTCAGGTCTGGCTACGGTGGCGAGAGGACTTGGGCGAAGCGCCTTCTCCTCCCGCCTGTCCTCCTTTGGCGGAGAGGGCCACTTAGAGGGTCTGCCTCGCGGGCCCTCTCCGCCTCCTCCTTCTGCGAGATGACGTCCTCGCAGAAGGAGGCCATCGCTCGCCAAGCCTGTTCGCTGCCGAGCATGGCCGAAACCACGCTCGGCAGCGATAAGTCCGGTCCTACCGCCGCCGCCAGAAGGCGGCGCTGCTCCCCCCACGCAGCACACTCAGACAGAGTGTGCTGCGCGGTATCTTCGGCTGCGCCGCACTCGTGGCAGGCGGCGGTCGGCTCCCTGCGTGCGATCCGGTGCAGGTACCACCCGAAACAACCGTGTCCGGTGAGTACCTGCACCAGCCTAAACGTCAGGGAGCCCCACTCCCTCTCCTTCCACGCCCGCAGGACCGGGCGGACGGCGTCCACAGTGAATCGCCCGAAACGCTCGTCCGCCAGGTCCTGCTGCCACCTTACGACGGCGTCCTCTCTTTGACAGTGTCAATACTCCTAAAAAACAACAACACTGTTAGCGTGTCTGCCACTACTTGTGCCTTACTATGAATGTCTAGCATTACTGGACGAAAGATATTTATGTACGCTCGCAACCCAAACGCCACAACAACAACTGACAATAAGGAAAGCGTCGTTTTGGTTTCGGCATCACTGAGTGCTTTGTATATGGAATAGGAATTCGACATCTACCAGATTATTATACTGTATGCGCGACTGTTTACGATCATAAATATAACGACCTATAAAAGTGTACATCCAAACTGTAAACAACTAAATAAGTGTGTGAAATATAACTGATATCCTTGTGTGTTCAACCGGTGTTTCAATCCAAAAATGTATGGAATGTTATATTATTCAGTTAGCGGTACATTTTATTTTATCGGTGTGTCGAGTTATTAAAGGGTTATGGTATGATATAAGTAACATCCAATAAAAACGTTCAACAATGTGTGGATTTGCTTTTCTTAAATACTAACGGATACCCGTGATTTCGTGTTTTTGTTTATTATCTTAACTATATTGTAATAAACAAACGTATACGTACGTATGTCTACGTATACGTTTCTGTCAGGAAAACCAATTAACACTCTGTAAGCACTGTGACTATTTATCCGAGGAGAACTTCGCCCCATCTTCCCTGGTCCGGTTACAGTAGGAGGAGGCGGTCAAACTGACGCCTCCTCCTGCCCGTCCTCTGTTGGCGGAGACGGCCACTTTGAGGGTCTTCCTCACGGACCTTCTCCGCCGCCTCCTTCTGCGAGACGGCCTCCTCGCAGAAGGAGGCCATTGCATTCCAGTTATCCTCACGACCAAGCATGGCCGCCACCCAGCTCGGCAGTGAGAGGTCTTGCCCTACCACCGCAGCCAGAGTGCGACGTTGCTCCTCCCACGCAGCCTACGCACGTATATTGATATACGGCGGCAAGCACCTCCGCCTCTAGCTCCCAGGGAAGGGAGCCGGCCAGCACCATGGCCGTCGCTGAGGACACCGTGCGGTATCCTAGTATCACCCTCAACTCCACAGTACGCTGCGCAGCTCGCAGCGCACGGATGTTGGTGGCGCTGAGGGCGTCGACCCACAACGGTGCCTCGTAGGAGGCCATAGACCAGACGACCTCCATATAGAGGCGACGGCAGACGGCGTAAGAGTGCAAGAGTGTTCGGCATGAAATCCGAACTGCTCAGGTGGTATTAATTTTAAAACTGTAATCGAGACCTGGAGACGGTTCCGAAGGAGCCTCTCGTATAATTTACCTAATGTATCTAATAGGCTAATCGGGCGATAGCTATCGGGAAACGTAGCTTTTTTGCCGGGCTTGTGTATGCCTATCACTACGGCCTTCTTCCAGGCGGCTGGAAAGTGGCCCTGGGACATGGCCGCATTGAAGATGCAGACCAATAGAGCTATGAGATGGTCAGGAAGGAGTCTCAGCACCTCGTTCCTGATTCCATCCGGACCTGGGGTCGATCGACCCAATATGGATAGGGTCAGTGTTATCAGTGTTCGGTGAACACTGTTTTTCTAAACTCGCAGCAAGACATTCCGCTTCATCTATGCTATCGAACGCAGGAGGCAATCCGGGACCTCTATCGAGAGGAGGCATCAGAGTAGTGAGATCCGACTTTAAAGTTCGTGAGAGTTTTCAGTACGACAGGTGAGACGGCCGGAGATCCTCCAGAAGTCTGTCCCACCTGTCGCCCCGAATCTCAGAGATACAAGATTTGATTGACTATTTTACGTAACAAGCGTAAACGGTCGCGATTTTCTGCAGACGGGTAAGCGTCGTGAGCTCGAGTCGCGGCGTTCTTTTCCGTAATCAACGCTTTCACGTCGTCAGGGAGTATAAAGCGGCGATCGTTCGCCGCTTGTGCCTCTTTCGAGGTCTCTCTGACGGCGGTCTGAAGATAGTCGACCAGGGAATCGATAGCCGAATGTTCCGGTCACGTCCCGGACGTGTTGTAGCGGTACCGGAAGTAAATGTTTAAGTCATTTGAATATCATTTTAGTTTATATATTATTATAAAGGCCATATTAAATCATTAAAATTAATTACAAAATAGAAATTATTACTATATATTTTATGCACAGAGAAAAAAATATAAACACATCATTTAACGCGTAGTGCTTATAAAAATGTATATGTACAAGTAGTAAGTACCACAAATAATAACATCTTAGTATGAAGACATCGAGGTTACCATGTCAGAAGCGAGATATCCACTGCGTTTCTTAAAATCGTGTTGAGATTTATATTTTTACGGACATTACAAATAAAACACTTCACTTGGAATATTCAAATCAGATCCGTTTTAAACTGATAATAACATTTCGATATTGTTGTTGTAAGAGTAACATGAGTTTTAATCGACCAAAAATACATATTGCATATTAGGTATTTGTATATTCTACTTGCAGCCAACATTGCTCGAAGTGTGCGAAATAATCCGTTTTGCGCGTTAATTGATAGAATTTTGTTGCACAAATACCAATAATATTCCACGGTTTCACTTGTATTTGATTTTTCCGCTCTCACTCCTCTATATAATACACTATTATTATTTTACTACTATTTACTATTATTATTATTTCGTAATGTATTTCCTGACCTAAATTTTGTATGGTCATGGTAACATTTCTAAGAATCGTTGTATTATATTGGATAGCTTAGATTTTCTTAATACAATACAACAAAATATTTTTTGAAATCTGACTGGTTATTCCAAAGTTTATCTTCATAGAACAAACAATCTTTGTTGAATATAAAATAGTTTGTAGAGGTATTTTGTAAAACAATCCAGTCATCTTTAGAAACTGTGGAATGAGGAATGTTTTATGAATCTCATGGAATACATAACAACCTTAATTATCAACTTACATAGTTTAACCGATACACCTTCAGCTATGTCAGTCAAACATTTTATAAATCTTGAATACTAATACTGTGTATAATATACTATACTAATACTGATTTCAGTCGGACTCTGCACTCGTTCTGGCTTCTAACTAAAAGCTTCATAGTACAAAACAATTCATTCTAATCTTCAGTAAACAAATCGAATACTGGAAAGTGCATTAAGGTTCTATTAAGCCGTCGACGTATATAAAGGGATGAACTGAGATGCGATACAGTAGATGCTGGGATATTACATTAATCACGCCGACATGTATTTATATACCTAGTTTTATAATTGTTTTGAACAATCATTCAGAGTAAGACCGCGTGCAAATGTTTATCCTAAATATTAATCTAATTTTAATTTCATGTTGTCGTCAAGAAAATATTGTTTTGTGTACACTAGCGATAAACTTTACGTATGGGAACTGAATCATCTGCCGTAAGCTTATTGTAAACTCCGGAAGACGTTAAAGCCCCATTCAACAGGCTCGGTTTTGTTCTAAACCTTATCACGAAGACATAAAGGTTAATTGGAGGTTATCACAAGAAATATCTCAAGTTTCTCAGTTAATATTTGCGATACATTTTAAGTGAATACATTTAATACAATCATAACATTAAATGTTGTTACAAAGTTCAGCGAGTGTTCCGAGTTCCGATGGATAAGGCTTAGTTACGTTGTGGTTTGTTAATTTTATTCGTTTGTTTATCATCTTGCTGGCTATGGATCTTGGTAAGATTGTCGCTAGTATTTCTGCCATGTTTGGTATGGGTATGTCAAATATCAATCAACGAAGCTAAATTCATTCGATCGCCGAGCTCGAAGAGGTAAACTTGCAAACCTTAAGATCGTAGGGTTACATGACTTGGGGTGTTGTATTAGCTGCACTGTGACGAGTATGCACAAGAACTACACAAACTAATTCTATTGTCTCCATACCGTTTTAGAACTACCAGACTCCGCACGGATTTCTGTGCATTGGAAGTCGATGTTCAAATGAAACACACGTATTGTGTACTATATACACATATATGTATATATGGGCGCGACTGTACTGCCATCTGGTTTCACTGTATGTAACTAACAAATAAAATCAAAGCATCTGTAGTGCCATCTATCAGCTAACTCGGAACTTACTTTGTTACAAAGTGAATAAAATGAAATATAGAATAATAAATTGTAATTCATAATTTAGAATTAATTTTAGATAATACCGACGTTAAACTATAATCATTTTAGTCTATCATTCATGTTCTTAGCACCATGTTTTCCAAACACATTACTATGATAAGTAACGATTAAAATTATTAAGATTTAATGAAAGTTTTATGCTTAATTATTAAATAATATTGTTTTAAGAGTTTTAAAATATAAGTATGATTATCACAAACGTGGAACATATGATATTTCCGGTCTATTGTTATTATAAATATTACTAAATAATTAAGCGAATTAACACTAATATAACGTCCTGACAAATATTTAGTATATATATATTTGGCATTAAGTAAAGTTTACCGACTTTATACTGAACATATCCTTGGTAGTTGAGGTGTAATATCAATCCGATATCCGCAGGTTCGAACCTCGACATGTACCAACGGATTTTCGGAATTCATGTTTATTTACTAATTTTAATTGGTAACACTATCGGCTGACGGTGAAGAAAAACACCGTGAGGAAAACTGATCCTGAGAAATGTTCTTGTAGTACCTCAGTCTGTGAGAAAAAATAGAACCGTGGAAAATTTTCGAACAGATATAGAGTATATAGAGTAACGAACCTGCGAGTAGTCAAAGCGGTTTCATATGCCCACGATGGTTGTAAAGCATAATCCACAAACAGAAAATGTCACTAGCGATAAACTTTACGTATGGGAACTGAATCATCTGCCGTAAGCTTATTGTAAACTCCGGAAGACGTTAAAGCCCCATTCAACAGGCTCGGTTTTGTTCTAAACCTTATCACGAAGACATAAAGGTTAATTGGAGGTTATCACAAGAAATATCTCAAGTTTCTCAGTTAATATTTGCGATACATTTTAAGTGAATACATTTAATACAATCATAACATTAAATGTTGTTACAAAGTTCAGCGAGTGTTCCGAGTTCCGATGGATAAGGCTTAGTTACGTTGTGGTTTGTTAATTTTATTCGTTTGTTTATCATCTTGCTGGCTATGGATCTTGGTAAGATTGTCGCTAGTATTTCTGCCATGTTTGGTATGGGTATGTCAAATATCAATCAACGAAGCTAAATTCATTCGATCGCCGAGCTCGAAGAGGTAAACTTGCAAACCTTAAGATCGTAGGGTTACATGACTTGGGGTGTTGTATTAGCTGCACTGTGACGAGTATGCACAAGAACTACACAAACTAATTCTATTGTCTCCATACCGTTTTAGAACTACCAGACTCCGCACGGATTTCTGTGCATTGGAAGTCGATGTTCAAATGAAACACACGTATTGTGTACTATATACACATATATGTATATATGGGCGCGACTGTACTGCCATCTGGTTTCACTGTATGTAACTAACAAATAAAATCAAAGCATCTGTAGTGCCATCTATCAGCTAACTCGGAACTTACTTTGTTACAAAGTGAATAAAATGAAATATAGAATAATAAATTGTAATTCATAATTTAGAATTAATTTTAGATAATACCGACGTTAAACTATAATCATTTTAGTCTATCATTCATGTTCTTAGCACCATGTTTTCCAAACACATTACTATGATAAGTAACGATTAAAATTATTAAGATTTAATGAAAGTTTTATGCTTAATTATTAAATAATATTGTTTTAAGAGTTTTAAAATATAAGTATGATTATCACAAACGTGGAACATATGATATTTCCGGTCTATTGTTATTATAAATATTACTAAATAATTAAGCGAATTAACACTAATATAACGTCCTGACAAATATTTAGTATATATATATTTGGCATTAAGTAAAGTTTACCGACTTTATACTGAACATATCCTTGGTAGTTGAGGTGTAATATCAATCCGATATCCGCAGGTTCGAACCTCGACATGTACCAACGGATTTTCGGAATTCATGTTTATTTACTAATTTTAATTGGTAACACTATCGGCTGACGGTGAAGAAAAACACCGTGAGGAAAACTGATCCTGAGAAATGTTCTTGTAGTACCTCAGTCTGTGAGAAAAAATAGAACCGTGGAATTCTCAGACTTTGAAATCTGAGGGATTATGTCTGTACCTTCATTCGGGAAGAGGCCTGTGGTCCTACAACGTGCCTCTTATAGACTGAGATGACAGACTTTAAATGAATTTTTGTTAAGATTCCCGAAAGGAATGCCACACCGTAATTAGAAGCACACGATTAACGTCGTAGGGTCTAGATGTACAAGTTAGTTTTATTTTTAATTCTCTTACTAATAAAAACATAAAATTCACGAATGTTTGTTTACAAACGTACCGATGACGTCATGAATATTTCAATTATTACAACTCATATCAAGTATATTGTAAAGAATGGTAAGTTATTCGAGTATTTTAACATCATAGTTTGTTCTTATCACTGACGCACATTTGCGCTTTAATATTATTGTTCAACCAAAGTCGTAATGGGAATGCGCGATAGTCGAGGCAACGTGGGAAGGATTACACTTCTCATAGATTAACAGTTCATATGGGAAATATATATTTTTTTCATTGTAAGTCAAATCGTTGTATCGAAACTAATTCGCGTATATAAATAAACTAAATTTGTGGTACATGACATACACCGATTATGTAGTAATGATTATTTTTACCAAGCCATCACAAATGCTTAAAAATATATTTATAAGTAAATTCAGTCTGACCTCGTCACAATGTTGAAATCATATCCGGACGCTGGCGAAATAAATTGAAAATTGATATTATTCTGATGACATTAATATACCTTTCACGTAACTACAAAGTGCAATTTAAAAGAGCTAGTAAAAATGTGTACTATAACTTTTTCATATTTAACGTAGCGTTGTTAAGGTGATCGTCCACACATAAATAACCCGAGATCCCGTCCAGCGTACATCGAGTGACAATGCGGTCGCGTGATGCATGAGTTCGTTCATGTCAAGCACACGTCACGGTCGCGCGACCGCCGCGTTGCGGGATGGGATATAACTCGCGCTGCACGTGTCTGGTTACATGGTTCATTGTATTTCATATATTTTGTAATAAAAGTTATTTTGAAAAAAAGGAATTGATTATAATATGTTTGATTTTAAATTACAATTGTATCTGTAACTGAGGCTCGCTATGTTTACTATATATTTACTTGCATACTTCATTCAAAAAGTTGGTAATACACTTCTTATATATTGGCATTGTATTTTTTTATTTCAAACGGTATTAAACTGTTTTTATTGTAATGATAGAGAGTGAGGCACAATCTCAAGGCACCGGTAATTAGGGAATATTTACTGAAAGTCATCGACGTAACTTGGAGTCTACTTGCACACCGACGATGATAACACTTGTTGGAAAGTTGAAATCATCAGAGTCAAGTCATCATTCTGTCATCAAGTCTCACCTGTCAGATGAGAGTGGCAGCGAGATAATATGTCGTAATTGTAAACACGTTTGTATGGTGGTTGTAAACCGATTTGGTACCTCTTCGAATAATTTTTAACAATATGTAAATGTCATGTAGAGCTGGTTGGAGATGTTGTTAAACCAACCAGTTCAACTTTAATATTACTTCTAAATAAATATTTAAAATAATTTGTCACAAAAATTGTCATCTTGTAATTGGAGCGACACGTGAACTCAGATGCGCGGTGTGCGAATGATTATAAGATACGATTAGGAAACTGATTTCATTGCAATACTGATGCAAATAATTTTATTTAATAATTTTAAACGAAGAATGATAATATAATTTAGGTTGTCCGTTCGGAAGATACGAGGGAACATTCTGTTCACAATTTCGGAAGGGTAAGCCTGCCTCGCTTATTGACAATGACACATTTTATTATTATTGGGTCTAGCGGGCGGGCGGAGCGCCGTACCGACAGCCGCCCTCCACCGCGCCGCCCGCCGCCGCCGACGTCCGATATATTGCCCTTTCACAATATATTTTATCTTTTATAAAAACACAAACATAATAACGATCATATTTTCCGGGGGACGAGCGACATCTGAATACTAAACTCTTTCAAATTGGATAATATTGTGTTCTACTTTTCTCTACTTATTCACGTCTGCTATTTATTTATATTGTGCCTTTTTAAAGTACATGTTACCAAATATATCTAATCTTTAAAGAAGTTTTTAATCACTTATTTGTCTATTTCGTTGTCAATTAGCGCATTCCATGCCTTATTAAGAAAAGAAGTATGAATTTATTTAAATTTTAACTTAAAATAAACTCTGTGCCACAGGTTATTAAAATCTTGAGTTGTTCTGAAGTACGCAACGGAGTTTATACTATTTTTACTATCAGTTAGAGAATCTCTTCCGGAAAGTTTAAGAGTATAGTACACGTATATTATGTTTTTATAAAGTAATGAAAACTCGACGTATTCCAATAAAGTCGTAAAAGGAGTTTTCTGGTTCATACATTAAAAACGCCAGCGAAACCTTACGAGATAAAAACAAAAAACGTAGTTTAGTTGCTTAGAATTATGCATTTAGAAATCAACCTTTTCAGAGCTCCAAAAATATATGTGTATCTTCCTAGGGTAACCCTCAGGAATCATTTTTATTTTCTTACATATTATAAAAAAATAATTGGTCATTTGCGACACTATTTTGATAAATATAGCATAAAGTAATATCCAATATCATATCTACTTACGTTGGGCATTTCATGTAGATTACAACTGTCTTTAACAACATATATCGTTTCAAAAAGCATCTAGAAGATATCACAGATATAAAATTTCAAGCAACAAAAATAAAATTGTTTGAAAATTCTTATTTAGTTGCTATGACTTTGATGAACTGTAAATATCAAAGCGCCAAAAATACATTAAAACCATTTAGATACTTATGACGCCACGTAAGTACATTGCACCCATATGAATCTGGACCGGTTCGCTAGTTTATAATAAATATAAACGAATTATAATAATATGAAAAGATTAAAGTTGTTTGTAAATAATTATATATTCCATTACACATATAGTGTTAAAAGAATTCAAATGTGGGCACATTGCATGCGGCTTAAACGGATAACTTCTCAACTAACGTCCATTTAAGTTGAAAGTAAGTGGGGCATTAAACATCAGTGGAGGTAAGCGGCTTACAGCGCTACTTAGAGGTGACTTCGGCGGAGTTATAACAGCAGTAATATGCGCTAAAGCGCTGCATTGTACTAATTTACGCTAGTACGAATCTCTAATATGTGCTTCTAAAAGATTTTGGAACTTAAAACAGGACTATATTACTGGTGATCCTTGAAGTAAAATTCTGATAGAGTAAAATCAATTTACTCATAGTTATATTAAGTCCTTTTAAAAAACACTAACGTGTATTGTCCTTGTATCTGTAAGCGATGCGTTTGATTCTTTGGCGTGACTCTTATGTTACTGCGTTTATTCATGGGATTCTCTGTCTGGAGAGTTGCTGGGAAAATTGAAGGAAGAAAAAGGGACTTTGTTATCAGATGTTGTTAACATTTTTAAGCAAATCCCAGTATTTTTTTTTAAACGTGGTGAATTTAAATGGGTTAATTTATTATTTTCATTAGAAACCAGTCATATACTAAAATCCAAGAAAAGACTTCAACGGCACACTGCACAGTACACATCTTTTTATATGAGTTGGTCAGGTTGGTGTTACAATAAGCGATATTTTTGAGCATACGTACGACCACGCTATTTTCACTTCTCAGAATCGGATTTGTATGGAAAAGGCTCGTCTATTTTTGGTTATTAATCCACTCTCTAGATGGCACTGTTATATAATTTTTTTAGCAAGTTCGATAACAAAAGATCGTGGATGACAATTCATTTTGACATTTCAAACTGACAACTTTCAAATATTTGTTTTCATTCCCTTTGTTTACGTATCTGTTACGAAAGTGTGCTCCCTTAAATTTTCTTGCCTCCGACAAACAATTTTATCTACCTCCGGATCTACTTATAAACATTGACTCCTGCATATACATACTTGACTTAGATTTGCCTTACGATGAGTATATTCATTGCAAATAAAAATGATCAAAAACTTGTATACAATTTACGAAGTACCGCTGTATGAATACATACATAGCTATAAATGTACATTTATAACCAACAGATATTAGTTCGAAAGTCGTATTATAGAGGCACTGATTGGAATTGATGGATTGCGATCTCTATTTATATAACGTACGACTATAGTATGTATATGTAAGTAATTTATAAGTATGTATGTGGTCGTTAGTATATTTGTCTAGTGTAGCAATCACAGCCACTGACCCACTGCAGTGTCATAGGTCTCTTCCTGAAGGAGGGTATGGGCATAATCAACACGCCAGCCTACGACATATTGGTAATTTTCTGATTTCAAACTCCGAGAAATAACAGTTCTACATTTTCGCATATATGATGGTCCTACAAGAACATTTCTCAGATTTAGATTTACTCAGGATGATTTCATTCCCCGTCAGACGATAGTGTGTAACCAATTGCAATTAGTAAATGTACGCGAATTACGAAAATTTGTTGGTACATCCCGGGGTTCAAACCTGCGAACATCGAAATGACATTCCTCCGATGAAACCATTCGACTACCACGACTTATCAGGCCTACCCGTATTATATGTATAAGTTAAAAATTATTTTGTACTACAAAAACATTAGTTAGCTAAGCATATATCAGTTATATGAGATTTAGCTCTCGACAACTAATCAACTTTATGCAGTGTAAACAGTACGGCTTTCCCCGCGAGGTGAAGCTAGTTAACTCTGTGCAAGTGTTACTCGACACCAGTGCCTCGCCTCGAGCCAAGCCCGTTTCCGTTACCAATCAGCTAACAAGCACGCTATCGGACTCAATTACTTACATTTCATTTACATTTATTATTCTATAAATATTTTTATCAATCAAATATTAAATCAATCAGGTATGTTTAAGTTCCTAAATAAATTTAAGTATGTTATTATTACTGCTGTTAGTTTGTCTGTACGAAAAGATTTGACTCAATTATAATTACTAAGCACACTGAAAATGCCCTTACATATTACATAGTCGTAGGGTCTCATTAAGTCTTTAAATTCAAACTACGTAAAATTCTCAAAATTATAGGACTAATATTATGTTTTGATATATTTGTCAGTTTCTAAACAATGATTATAGTAATACGTTATATAATATTATTGATGTCTGTTTCTATGCTAAAAACATATTAACAGAATATGGATGCTAGGATTGATCCATCAAATAACGGACTTGATCTTTCTCTTAATCACGTATTTCACAAGAGCAAGGCGTTAAATTAATAAAAATATTGGAAGAACTAGCAGCAGTACTCGAGCCTACCACATCAGAACCAAATCATCCATTTAACTCTGAGGAATATTTTCTGTCGTCAATACGATAAAACATACACTGGATGAAGTATTTCATTCGATTGTACAAAGTATGAGCTTTCTTCTCTATGAAAGAAAATATTATGGTGAAATAACTGTACGATAGTATTTTAGTACTCGCGGCACTAGACACTAACTTGCAGTTGGAAATCTGTCTCATATTCGTACACACTGGATACTAAAGCTAGTCAACTACTGTAAATAATCCCTGATGATCCCGTTCAAACGTGTAACCGCTAAGGGGTATATTCTTGCTCGTTGTAAATCCACGGCGGTGACTTAACGACGACATAAATACCGCCCGTCGGAGGCGGAGAGGTGCGGGATGCGGGACAGGCGGTAATATACCGCTTAATTACACCTTATCTATTCACTGTTGCGAAAGCTTACCGAGGTGTTTGCATATCATTTTTATGCATCCAGGATTCATAGTGGACAGGTTTGCTCGGGATATACGTGACGATATAAGTTTTTAACGTCAAAATTTAGCCTAAGCATTAGAACATTTCAACCTATTTCTAATATTCAACTATTTCCCTTCAAGTTGACAATCTGTCGGCGAGCATCTGTAAGCGTGTTAGTGAGTTCAATGAGACAATTTGTGGCTCATCGAAGTCAATTAAAATTTGTTGAAATTCCATGAAAAAACGAATTCCAGTTGAAAAAATTATTATAAAATGTTTATATTTTCGTAAAATACTATCCAATAAATCTTTTCTGAAACTGTAGTATTAAGTAGCAATCAAAACTGAGTCCAAATGCCTAGAGATATCAGAAGGTTGAACCGCAACTCTAAATTACGATATTTATTCTTTAGGTATATAAAACTATGTATCTTGAAGAGTTTTTCCTCTTACTTTAATATGTATAGCAATACTTCAGTTCGCAGGTATGACGTCGGACTGTATTGCCCTCATATATGAGACGTTTAATTCGGCTAATGGAGCCGCGAGCGTGTCTCTGCTCGACATGTTCATTTATCGTACTGTGGACGCTAATAAGAATTGCCGCGACATATTTTCGACATGTAATATATATATTTTTTACAAAGCTTCTAAAACAATGTATTATTATTATTATTATTTCATATGAAAATTTACTGAACATGGAGTTGTAAGTAGTATGTTATTGTAATTTATTATTGTCTGCAAAACGCTGAAATGTTAACGAGAAAAACATAACATAACGTATAAAGCATAAATCGATTTTCAACTATAACTATCAATATTACTTT
Organism: Antheraea pernyi; assembly: GCA_015888305.1. Classification (NCBI taxonomy): domain Eukaryota; kingdom Metazoa; phylum Arthropoda; class Insecta; order Lepidoptera; family Saturniidae; genus Antheraea; species Antheraea pernyi. The sequence goes on along the minus strand of MU159139.1, from coordinate 323,757 downwards.
CATTAAAATCTTTTTACAAGTTAAACTTTTTTATGAATTGTAATTTTTACTGGATTTTGGCATTCTACTGTATTTTCTACCGTGGGGATTTTTTTTTTCAATTTTCTTGGTTTCGCACAGATGTATTTTGGAATTTACAATTCAAAGGGTAAAATACGATTCACTTCTCTTTTCTTTGAAGTGTTTCATGGGAATATCAGGCTAGTACTTGGTTTCGCACAGATGTATTTTGGAATTTACAATTCAAAGGGTAAAATACGATTCCCTTCTTTTCTTTGAAGTGTTTCATGGGAATATCAGGCTAGTATGACAACTGTGATTGGTATTCAAAAGAAAAATTGTCTATTTAATTTTAAGCTTTTGGTTTGAGACGACAGACGAGAAACTTACAACGTATAGGAGACAATATATGTTTTTTGTTATTCATTTTAAGACTATATAAATATTGTTTACAGACCTAACAATTATTATTATCGATGTCCATAGAAAATCTCGGTTAAGTCATCGTCATATGATTTTTTTAGTGGTTAAGTCATGGTCGTCGAATGTCTTGAACGACGGAACATCAGTGCGATGTCCGCAGGTTCGAATCCCGGCATGTACCAACGAAGTTTTCGGAATTGTGTACATTTATTAAGTTAAATTGGTAATACTATCGAAAAAGTCTTAGGACCCTGCTGTGGGTCTCTTATAGTGTAATATGGTATGATACTTTATCGAACATGTAATGTCGATAGATGACAAGAATAGGAGCCGCCCGTTAACGTGACGCCAGAGGGATGTTCATAGAGAGGACATTTAAACACGCGTCACTTGTCAGTGTCTGAGCCGAGTCCCGCCGGCGTATAAGTATGATTGCTTGTTTAGTATAACTTGCTTTTTATTTTTCTTTTGTAACGTTATACATTCGTTTAATTAGATTAAGCATACGAGGTACAGCTATGTCTGAGGTTGAATTTCTGTAATTTTTTTCAATTTCGTTTTCCTTTTTAATGAACTTTATTTATGGCTGTCTAGGAACATTACTTTGAGAATAAATATACTTTAATATAAAAGAGTATTTGTATTTATGTACCCACGTGGGAAGTTGTACTCTTTTAGCGTGAATATAAAAATAATCTTTTTACATATCATAAGAGTTTTGAATCGTGTCAAAAGTAGAATGACATAATACATAGCATATAAAAATTATATAAAATAATATCCATGATTAAACAGTTTTTTTAACTTCGTGGAATGTTGTAGTTGTAGTACTTCTTTTATTTTTAAGCTTGAAATTCACTCTCAATGATTTCAACTAACGCGCCAAAAGCTGAGCGAGGGGTCCCCAAGTGCTATAAATTTTAAATAAATATAACTTTAAAAGAGCTTGGGATTTTATAAAAGGTAACGGGATTGTTGTATGACAGTTCTGGAGATCCAGTTCTTATTTTTTTTCCAAAAGATTGTTTTTAAAATTGATCATGTTAAATGGCACCTCAGAGAACGGTCACAACACAAATCTAAAAATGTTAGTTATTTCTAAAGTAAATTTAAATATTTTAAAAGTAGCAAATATGACTAACGAGCCCTCAGATGACATCTGTTATGTTTCTGACGACGATATATAAGAACTCCAAACAGAACTCATTGCTATCAATTTTCGATAAAGCTAACAAATTCCTTCTTGGTAGGAGGTTTAATGCTTTGAACTCGAGTTTATCATTGTTTCAAGTTTAAATATAGCGTGAGTTTTAAAATCTGATATTTATAAGAAGCACTTAAGAACATATTAATCCAAGTAATATTATAAACAAGAAAGCTTTTGAGGTTCGATGGGTGTTTCCTATTCTTTCAAACAAGAACCCCTGAACGGGTTTTGTTAAAACTTTACAGCAATATGGTTTATATATTAGGAAATACATTCGGGCTATTTGTGGATATATTGTGTTAAATTAACCAAAATATGACGATAAGTGATGAATCAATTTGAATGATCCAGCCACTTGAAAGCTATCTCCACCGTGCGCTGCAAACCCATTAGTTAGACGAAGATAATGTGCCATGTCATCTCACATAGATATACACGCAAATGATGTCGCGGACGGCTGCTAGTAATTTAATAAATCAAAAGCTGCGAAGGTTTGTAGAGTTAAATAATTTTGTCATCATCATTCAATATTTTAATCATCCATGACATACAAATATAATCCAGAAATAAATATTTAGACATGAAATAAGTCGATGCAGCTGCTGACAGTAAGTCTAAAATAAAATAGGCTAACTTAGTTACTATAATTTCAGCTATCTGCTAATGAAAGTCCTGTCAAAATAGGTCCAGCTATTTCGGATATTACCCAGAACAGACGCACATAAAATTTTAAAATTTGTTTATTTCTGTTATAAATATATACTTTAATATCCATTCAGTAAAAAGCTGTTATGTTGAACATTATATACAAACACTTCATTTTTATTTTATGTATGAATAGATATATGTGTCAGTCTTAAATTACTTTAAGTAGCTAATTCTTATCGAATACGTTAACATATACAATTACGTTATACATATGTTATGATTTATGATCCACGGACCGCAAGTCAAAGCCGGAATTAATATACTTGGCTTGGTTCTTGATGCTTATTCGAAATAGAACACTTATAACAAATTAAGAAGTGTTCAACGTACCCTCTAACATTTTCTAGATAGGCTTTCCTTTGTAAAAAATCTCCCTTTCTCCATCAGTGTATAGATAATATCTCAATGTTCCTATTGAGACTGGTGTAGCGGTAAGGGTGTTTTTTCCTATTTGCCTCAAGTTTATGAAAAACGAGTCATATCCTAAAAGGTTGCGCGAAGAGGTATCGGAGGTGACGTCGGGGTCTCCAGGGGAGGGCGCGGTACCCGGGGGGACGGTAAGAGGTGCAAATGTGCATCTCTCGAGATGAGTCCCTCGAGTACACCTCAGTTTATAAGTAACATTTGCGTTTGTATAATGTGGAGTAGGCTACTTCTTGTTTAAATGTTTTTAATGTTAACTAAGGTCTACGAAGCTTATAGAAAAACGAGGTGAGCCGGCCACGCGTTCCTGTGGCTCAGTTTTTAAGTTTTAGATTAAAATTATGATAAACTATTTTCAAAATTAAAATATGGCGCCATTTATGAGATATCTATAACAGTCGGTCCTACAGTTTTCTGTCAACAAACTAATTTAAAACGCCATCTGGTCGAGACTGGTGAAACTTCAATTAATAACAGTAACCAACATTGAAAATCATTTAATTTGTAATTAAAAATATTGAGGCTATTAAATCGAAATATAGATTAGGATAATCTCACAAGTTGGACCAAATTATATGAGTACATAAATGTCCAATTTTATTGTTGAGTAGTTTCGGAGTTCATCGTAGACAAACATTATGACACTGGATTTTTATATATTAAGATAGTGTTTTTAAAGTACTAAGGAAAATAATCAATTTTCATGTGTACGATAATCTATTATCTATAGTATATCGTCTATATCTGTCTGTCTGTCTGTTTGTTCCGGGTAATCTCCGAAACGGCTGAACCGATTTTGACGGGAATTTCACTGGCAGATAGCTGAAATTACAGCGGGTTACTTAGGCTACTCTAAATTAGACTAGCTATTAACCGCGGCTTCGTATGCAATGCTATCTCTAAAACGGTTGGACCGATTTTCACGAAACTTTCACCAACAGATAGCGGATATCTTAGCAAGTAATTTAGTCTATTTTAATTTAGACTAGCTGTTAACCGTGGCTTCACCCGCAGTACTATCTCCATAACGGTTCGATCGATCCTCACGAAACTTTCACTGGCAGGTAACTGACTTTATAAAAAGTAATTTAATTTATTTTAATTCAGACTAGCTGTTAACCGTGGTTTAGCCCGCTGTGCTATCACCAAAACGGTTAGACTGATTTTCACGGGACTTTCACTTGTAGATAGCGAACCGTATAAAAAGTAATTGAGGTTATTCTATTTTAGACTAACTGTTACCCGCGACTTTGCCTGCATGAAATTTAGCAAGATTTTAACTCATTCTTTATTTTTAATAAGATAAATAATTGTCAGCTTATTGTTTAAATTTGACATTATAATTATTAATAACTTTATTGGTATAGAGGTCTTTCTAATAAGATCCTATATTATAAATGTATTACGTAAAGAGTTTCATAATACAATTTCTTGCGGAACAAACAAGCGTTTATTTTTTATATAGTCACAAAATCTTAATTATAATAATGGCAATGTATATTAAATGTAATGTAAATGTAAATTTTTATAATAATATTTTAATTTATTGTTTCATTAATTCCTTATACAGTGTAAGTGAGCACTGAGGTAGTTATATGGTGGGTTAAGGTTCCAAATATGTTGCTGATGACAAATCTCATTTG
>MU159139.1:269501-318682 GCA_015888305.1 Antheraea pernyi | reverse complement strand
CGAACTAATTTATAAGTCTTGTTTATATTTATACAAATCTAAAACTTTAGAAAAATAGAAAAAAATAATAATAAAAAAATAAAAAAAAATAATAATAATAAAAAAATCTGCGTTTACTGCAAATGACGTCACTTCCATTGCATACCTGCGTGTTGTTACATCTGTAAAAAATTTACCCTCATGCGCCTAAAGAAGTTTCACTTCAAAAACTGGCTTATTAAAATTCACCTGCACCCGAATTGAAATATATGTAAAAAATAATTAAATATTAATCGCAACATGTAAGCCGCGGCTTATCAAATCGTCGGCTGAGGCGGGGGTGGCTAGTCACGCGGCGAATATGCTTTGAGAACACCTCCGCGCACCACCGTATCTCATAGTATTTGTTGCATTCCTTTTTGATTTAATTTGTGGACGTTATTAAGTGCTATTCCATCACACGATTACTACTTCTTACATTTTCTGGTATAAAAATGGTCGTAAATCTTTAAACATTGGTCGGATAACTTTTTTTTAGGAGTGATTTTTTTTTCTTCCTACTTTTCGCAGTTTGCTCGAAAAATTAAGAAAAAATATATTGTTTTTAAAAACTGTACTTTGACGACTCCTACTGGTGAACCAGTGCGAGTTACACTTTTCATATTTATATTTTTCTTCAATACAATGGTTTGTGAAAAAGTTTTAATACAAGTAGATAGTTATAATAAAGTAAGTGGTAGAGATGATTATTTATTATTTTATTTTTACGTATTCTGGATGTGTAGAGTCTATGTGCCGTAGGTTAGGTGTCGTGACAAAAAGAGAGAGAGAGAGTGTGTGTATATAATATATACATACATAAAATTTTCATTTTAATAGCAATCCAACTCAAGGATTACCTTTTGATGTATTAACTTTTATTAATTGGATTATCCCAGATCATTCAGTGTGTAATTTATCATTATTTATTTTATAAATATATTTTATCGTTTAATTTACAATTTAAATCTATCAACTTGATATTTCATAATGTAAACTATACTGACTCTATAGTAAACGTCTACAAAAAAGGTAAAGGAACCCGGTAGATGATGCTACAAATGGGTTCTAGGCTTATATTAAAAGATTTCTCATATACCATCCGGGTATATCTTTGAGTGAGTCCCTTGATAGTTTGGAATCACAATTGGAAACCGTAGGTGCGGTTGCATTCGGGTTTTAGGTTTATTACAATTTTTCGCGTTTAAAAATACAATTGAAACCTGTGGTAATCGATTTGGTGCAGACGAGGGTTGCACGGGTCAGCTAGTATTTATATCAACAATTTATACATATTATAGATGGGCGAGTTGATTATTATATTTGTCGAACGTAGTTTTGGCACCTAAAGTATGTAAAAGTTCAACTTTATGTTATGTTCATGTCCATAGTGAGATAAATCCATATACATTAAGAACTTTATACTAACTGTCCCCCAACACTTTCTTCCCGTGAATTTTCAGCTTGAAATCAAAGTAGCGAGCATCGATGTCACACATCATGAAGTTAGAAGTCGGTAAACAATTCCTGTTGAAATCTATACCAATTACTAATAATATTATAAAGTGGTAAAGTTTGTGAATTTATGAGTTTGTGATGTTATAGGGGGTAATCTGAGGAACTACTGGTTCAATTTGGAAAAGTCTTTCAGTGTTATATAGCTCATTTATCGTGAAGAGTTATAGGCTATATATCATCACGCTAAGACTAACAGTAGCGGAGCACCATTAAATAGTGTTTCAAAATCGTTTTCTTGAGAGATCTTGAGAGTTTCCGCTGCATGTTAGCATTAGCCCAAAGTAATTATTTCACGCGGGCGAAGTCGCGGGCAGAGGCTAGTATTATATAAACATCAAGTGGGCCCGCCCTGATAATGTGGCCGTCTCCTGCACCCGCATAAAAATATATGTAAAAAATAATTAAATATTAATCGCAACATGTAAGCCGCTGCTTATCGAGTCGTCGGCTGAGGCGGGGGCGGCGAGTCACGCGGCGAATATGCTTTGAGAACACCTCCGCGCACCCCCGTATCTCATAGTATTTGTTGCATTCCTTTTTGATTTTATTTGTGGACGTTATTAAGTGCTATTTCATCACATGATTACTATAATAATAAAAAAACCTGTACAAATTATATACCCAAACATTCGTCGTGAATCACTCTATCTACTGCTGAAAACCGCATGAAAATCCGTTCAGTAGTTTTTGAGTTTATCGCGAACAGACAGATAAACCGACGTGGCAGACTTTGTTTTATATAATATGTAGTGATTTTTAAAAATATAATTGTTTTATGTTATACATTCAATATTTTATTTACATATATTACATATATTAAATCTTACATCTCATACCTAAATACCTTTTTTCGATTCCAAGATATTCCTGTTGATTTCAATCCTTCCTGCTTAGCTTCCTTAGAAAGGCTTGTTGTTAACGCTTACATAATACTCTGAAAATATTTCTATCTTCCTGAAAAATCATTTTTATCAAAAGCGGTACAATAATTTCAGAGGTTGAACCAGACAGACAACAGACTTCTATCTTGGATAGATTTGGATAACATAAGTGGAGAAAGTGATATAGAACTGGGCCTGTATTAGTTTGATTAACGTATTCTTCTTTTTACTTAAATTATTAAAACGTATTATGAGGTGCATTATTGAAGGTTTCAGAGATAAAAGTCCACTCCATGTTAAACATCACCAAGCGAGTACTGCGGCGTGAGTGTCGCACCCTGCTGGATACGTTTTGCGGGCGACGGGAATACGCCTGACTGAGGGCTCTCGAGTTTGGTTATGTTTCCACATATTCATTCCATCATAGATACATTTTGGTTTTGATTGCAAAGTTTCATGTAAACATCAATATTTTTTTATCTATTTATAATATAAGTTGCCTTAGCGTGGCCTAGCTGCAAGAACTGAATTTATTATTGATCGTAAAAAATCTTTGTGAAAGCGCATTTTCCGTAACTCCAGTCGAAAAATAAATATATTTCAATTAATTATTACAGTTGGAATATAAACGTTTCGTTAATCTATACTATTTCACTCCATAATTAACAAGGCTGTATAAAATTGAATTCTAAAATGAGGTACAACATAATATAATACTTTTCGAACGTTCAAAATGTGTAAATTATTTGTAGTCTCAACTATGTAAAGGACCCAATTAGGAGACAATACCTAAGTTCTCATTTTTGGCAGCGGAGCGACGTTAGGCTGTGTTTACACAATACGTTCATTACGCGCAGGGAGTAGGGCCGGGCGGGCGCGGCGGTGCGGCGGCGCTGTGGGCACGCTGACGCTTTTCGTCGGGGCGATGCGACGCTAATTTCCCGCGTGGCCCATAAATTACCGTGCAGTTTGTCGCGAGTCTCGCCGCGCGTCCCATACCGTCCCATCCCTTGTGTAACAGTACAGTTAACAGAAGTATAATATTTTCTTTTACAAGTTTTTATTTTAAAATTAAGTAACTTAAATATAACTATATATACTATATATAACACTGTGTGCTTTTGTGAAACTCCGATTAGTGAAACTTTTTTATTCGCATCGTAGGCATTTATTTAACTAAAAAATTTTGGAAAAATATTAATCTTAACTTAATAATTGAAAAATGGGAATGTTAATAGGAAATCAATAGTAGACAAGATATCCAAGTATAAATTTTAATTTCAATCTGCATATTAGAGTACGGAATACATAATAAATACAATGATATACAGATCGGCCTTGGCTGCTCTGCCTTTCGTTTATCCATATTCCGCGTCTGCACGCTGGCTGTAATGCAACATGCGATAGACAGACGAAAACGATTGAGATGATGGAAAAAAGTTTCACTTTAATAAATTGATTCACTAATTTTACCTTGTTATACTTAGATAAAATTGTTCCTTGTAATTGTTATTATTCACTTTTTTTCTTAAGAAAACTTTACTCTGCAAATAATTGTGTTATTCATCTACTCGTATTAAATACGCTTATAACTAACTTTTAGTTATAAGCTAACTTATAACGCTTATAGCTGTGTCCTAACTGTAACTATGCTGTAACTGCGTCCGCTAAACGAAACTAAATGTAAAAAAACGTTGATTAATAAAGTCATAGGTAAATAGGAGTATTAAAATTCAACGTTGACAACACTCTTTGTGAACAATTCTGTTCTCTTGTCTAGGAACAATTAGATTTAGTGGCGTATCATCTTAATACTGCAATTCAGAAAATAACGTTATATGTTTACTTTGTGTTAAGTATTATTTACATGCTATAAAATACCCTGGTTTTTAAATGAAAATGAGATGTATTTACTTACCTACTCTCCTCTGGCGTATTTATTCAAATTCTAGTTGAGTGGTTAGCGTATTCGGTCATCGCATTGATCGATGTAGATTCGAATGCTTGTGAATAAGCCAAAACTGTTGGTGAAGGAAAACATCGAAATGAGCCCATCGCATGGTGGGAGGGCTCTTTCTAAGGCCGCCGCCTGCTAGCTACCACCCTCAATTTGAAAATCTGTCACTAAGTTCCTAAAGGTGTATTCTTTAGGCAGCTGCACTTAAAAGCCAACCTTCCTCTAAGTTTAGCGTACTTACTACCTAATATAATTAATATCAACTGACAAATTATCTTAAAACAGAAATCCAAATCAGTGTTAATATCGCGGTAGATTCATTTGAAATTCCTCGAGTAATGGATTCCAACAAGACAGTTGCTCGGTGCGATGGGAAAATGCACTGGAATCCCAGAGGAATTTCGATGGAATCCCGGCGGTGAGATTCCGCTCGCAGCTCCAGTCGGCACCCGCTCAACAATGCAACACGCCAAATGAATCGCTCAGTGTGTAAATACAGAATACCGGGAAACGGCAGCCTCTGAGCAACTTACCGACTCAATAGATATTCCTTCACAAACAATAATCCACCTAATTTTGTTAAAATATATAGATTTTATTATTTCGTAACTCATAAATTCTAAAATCATCCTTATTTTCTCTAGCTTTATATAATGTAAAATTATTTGTTATTCAAAACATAATGCAAGAAATGCCGTTCACAAAACCAAGCAACAAAAATTAAAACAGATCTAATTAAAGGCTTAAATATGTCCGGCAATAGATTATTAGTTTGACTCTCAGGTTAATTAGTTGAAAAAATTATGAAGAAAAACTTGTGCAGGATTAATTAAAGAAAAGGTAAATTTCTGTTTTATAATCGAAATTATCATTAAAATCTGATATGTAGCAATATATATTATGTAATATCTGTATGTATTATTTATTAGTTGTACATTTTATATGGTGATTTAAAAAGATTAAGTCTTTTTACCTGCGTCAGAGTATATCGTTTAAGAAGGCCCGGACAGCGGCACCTGGCGCGCTCGAGCAAAACTAAATATATTAGTTTTCAATATTTAATACACATCACGGAAACAGGGCTGCATTTTACGTTCAATTGTATATAATGTAACCAGACGTGTATAAAGTCGGATATGAAAGTACATTTTAATACAGAGTCTTGCCCTCACCTTTTGTATTTATCCGTAATCTTCATTACATTAATATGATACCACCATATTGATTGGTTTAGGGAAAAACATATATAGTTTATCTTATTATTATATAGATAAAGTTATTATTAATTATGAACACGTATTAGGATTTACTCAATTTTTTAGGATAAGTAATAGTTTATCGACTAAAGCGTTCTACAGATATGTGGTATATGATAGATAGGTGGCAATTTCAGTATTTAGGGAATGACCCGAAAGTATTTTCAATATGTGTTTGCAGTGTAAATAATTTCATATATATCTTCGATCAACAACTAACTCTATTGTCAACACGTTGAACACAAACTTGCTTTTACTTGTTACACCGTTACGCTACACGGAAACAGCTAAGTTGCGATATAAGTAACGTTTACGTATAACCATTGCAACACATCGGCCACCTGCAGCGCAATACGACAATACGAGGAAATAGGGACACATCATTACCGTGGGATCATGAGAACCCCGTCATATCTTGAATCCCAATTTGAAGACACTACTCGTTCAGACTTCGAGCAGTAGTCATACTATCTTAGGTTATGTTCTAGATTAGATTTTAGTAGGCTTAACTTTATTGTGCTATTGTCTTACACCTCGAGCTGTAGACACGTTATAATTTTAGATAAGTTGAGTGTAATCTTTTAATATTAAAAAAAATAATATTGAAAATGAATAATTTATATCTGGCCGAAGCGTCGCACATAATTTACACAACATCGCGTCGGTCATTCCGTGCTGTATCATTTCACTTTATTATACGGTTTGACCGTACGCTTGTAAGCTAGGGTCACAGTGCCCATTGGTTCCTGAATGCGGCACTGTGTTGGTATGACGTGGGTAGGGGTCACGCGCGGTCCCGCGCTGACACGTCGCTTTCCCTTCACTGACCTGCTCGCCGCATGACTTTATTCGCTCACAGGTGCCCATACCTTTTGTTTCAACGTTTTCGCAGATATTGCAAAGGATATTGCTTTTGTGCATTATAACTGACTGTTCTTTGTTGTTTTTTTTATGTGGGTAACGTATTTGACCATCATCTATGTACATATAAATACTTGTATAAGTTATTTATTTTACTATAATTTGCCACTAGTGGATGCCACAGTACATTTAGTTCTTTATCGTACAACCAATGTTCATGAACATTTGTATATAGTGTTTGAACATAATTCAATATTCATTTTGATATACATCGCAGCAAATAACAATGGCAGACCTAATCTTATATAATTAAGTTGAGACTAACTACGTAATACAGAAAAAGATTAGATTTTTAACAATTTCGGTTACGATCTACCTAAGATTATTAGAAGCAATAGGTTTTTCTTATATTCATAAGTAATTAGATAAACTAAGTGTAATCGAAATTTATACAGCATAGTTCATAAAATGCCAAGAAGGATTTAAAACTATAATGTCTGTTTAAATATCTAAAGCATTCCTGGAGATCGCGAGAAGAAAAACTACCTTCAGAGGATAAGAATACGTTTCGTACCGCTTGTACGTAACCGTGCCGTATCGGTGTGGTAATAAAGTATACAGTAGTCCAACAAGGCTGCAGGTGAGTTAGCCGCACCGCGCGGCGCTCCACTCGCACTGCATTACACATTCAACTCAGTTTTGCCAAGTTAGAGTTGCGTTACCGTGTCTGAATTCTGAAATATCTTGCGTTCATGTATTCAAAATGCATACGCTTTTGAAGTTAGTTGAATGAGAGCCTTTTAACAATCCAGTTACCTGTGTTTTAGTCGTAAAAGAAGCTTCGAAGTTGGTTATACATACGTTAATATCTATGAATCAAAGCTGCGATTTACGGTTACTTACATTTTAGATTTATTTCAATTTTATAAATAGTTATTCATAAAGGTAAAACAAAATACCCATTAAATTTATATTAACAGAACAAACGATGAATAAAAGGAAAAATATCCACCCCATATAACTCTACACTAAATTTAAACATTGAATATCACCGCATAATCTTTCGGATATAAATACTGTTGCAATTAATTATAGACGCGATCTATTTTATAATCTAGATTTAAAATCGAATCTAATCTAATCCTTAAACTTAATTTTAAAAAAATTGTAGAAAACATTGAAAAAACTTTGTCATAATCATGATAATCTCATTTACAAATCATCAATTCAAATATTATTATTTGAATATATGCCGCTGTATGCACTCGGTCACGAATATACATTATAAAATTCTTATACCGCCAAGTGGCACCATATCCATCTTAAATCATATCAAATTTAGCAACAGCTTTCAAAATACTTCATAAAATGATAAATTCACTATATTTGATCAAGAAGGCGTTACTTTGCGGAAATCAATCATTAAATATTATAGTGGACGTTACTTTGCACGTTTAACTGCTTTTACTGCAACAAAAAAAAAGATTTTATTTGTCCGAGTGTCCTTGAAAAAGTTACACCTGAAACTAGTAATAGAAAGAGAACGAAATATTAGTAACTAAAACAATAAACAGAATTGAAAGCGCGTTCCTTGGTTCACGTTTGATACTGTTGGTATGTAACCGTAACCGATTCATTAACCTTAAATCGTAAAGATAATTTTTTTTAGAAAATGGGTACCGTATAGATTCACTGAAAAAGTGCGTCGAAACGTGCCTTAACATATCGAGTAGGCGTGCAAGTATGCGTTTTGAGTCAGATAATCACTCTTAATAAAAAGCGTATCCTATATGATAATCAAAAACTTCCTTGGTACTAACTTGGTATTACAGCTTCTTGAAACCTGGCACAACAATATGAAACTAGATTGATATTTATTTCATGTTTTAAAAACGCAGCGTGTTGAATCAAAATAGAGGATCGTATGTTGTCACCGCGGCGTTTAAATTATGACATTAGTCATTGCCATAGTGAGCGAGTACGCGTCCTCAACTCCAACGTATTATTTACGCTACGTAGAACAAGCAGCATTTATTAAGATGCTCTTTGCTATTTTGGTGAGAATTTTGAAATAAAACCACTGTGGATATGTTTTAAAGTTTTGGTAAACATAAGAATTTGGTAAGGTTCGATTGCGTATATTCTCTTTTTTATACTTTTGTATTTGAATCGTAAGTCTTCCGGCGTGACACCAGAATACACTACCAATGAACCAACAACCGATTTAGTGTAATCTATACATATAATAATAATGAAGTTTCTGTATGTAATATCAAAATAATTTTCTTTTACTGATTGGATACGAAAGTATACACGCCACTATACACAATAACAAAAATGCAAGTTATAAATTTTTTGTCGGTCTGTCTGTTTGTTTGTTCCGGGTAATCTCCGAAACGGCTGGACCGATTTTGACGGAAATTTCACTAGCAGATGTCTAATATTACAACGGGTTACTTAGGCTACTCTAAATTAGACTAGCTATTAACCCCAACTTCGTTCACAATGCTATCTCCAAAACAGTTGAACCGATTTTCACGGAACTTTCACCAGCAGATAGTGGACATCATAATCAGTTATTTAGTCTATTTTAATTTAAACTAGCTGTTAACCGTGGCTTCGCCTGCAGTACTATCTTCAAAACGGTTAAACTAATCTTCAGGAAACTTTTATTGAAAAATATCTATCCTTATAAAAAGTAATTCAAGTAATTTTAGTTTATACTAGCTGTTAACTGTGGCTTTGCCCGCAGTGCTATCTCCAAAACAGTTAAACCGGTCTTCACGGTACTTTCGCTGGCAAATAGCTGACTTTATAAAAAGTAATTTAAGCAATCTTAGTTTATACTAGCTGTTAACCGTGACTGCGCCCGCAGTACTATCTCCAAAACGGTTCGACCGATCTTCACGAGACTTTCATTGACAGATAGCTGACCTCATAAAAAGTAATTAAAGCGATTTTAGTTTATACTAGCTATTAACCGTTGCTTTGTCCGCGGTGTTATCTCCAAAACGGTTCAACCGATCTTCACAAGACTTTCATTGACAGATAGCTGACCTCATAAAAAGTAATTCAAGCAATTTTAGTTTATACTAGCTGTTAACTATAGCTTTGCCTGCAGTGCTATCTCCAAAACAGTTAAACCGATCTTCACTATAATTTCGCTGGCAAATAGCTGACTTTATAAAAAGTAATTTAAGCAATCTTAGTTTATACTAGCTGTTAACCGTGACTGCGCCCGCAGTACTATCTCCAAAACGGTTCGACCGATCTTCACGAGACTTTCATTGACAGATAGCTGACCTCATAAAAAGTAATTAAAGCGATTTTAGTTTATACTAGCTTTTTAAACATTTTTCTTGATCAAGGTCTTTTTTAAGAATGCTTGATAGTTATGTACTTAAATGTTTAGAATTAAGTTCATGAATATTTTCATGATAGATCAGGACAGTCGCTAAGTTTTTTAGACCACCCCACAACGCATTAACATAATACATATAAATCGTAGGTTATAGTGTCATTTGTCTTTTGTGATTCTTGGCATACTAAAGTAAGTCTCTTTGCTTAGTATAAATTGCATTCACGTGGCTGTATAGCCATAAATGCGCTTGCCTTTCGGTACAGATAATAAATAGAAAATTGGCGGCAAAGCTGAAAATTCGTCTTGATTTGTTATTTACATACGTAATAAATATACATTTAATAATTGAAATGAGTCCTTTAAGAAAAAAAAAATGAGTTCCAACGGCATTTTTAATGAGATTGCTAAAACTAAAAAGCCATCTACGTTATGGGTAATTTATTCCATGCTGAATTGTATAGTAAAACATAAAACAATTTTTAATTAAAGCCCCAGATACATATATTTAGCGACAATGGTAAATATTTATTCATTATTCATACAAATTCATTATTTATTTGAGACACAGTTAAGCCAAAATGGCTGGAAGGATTTGGATGAATTTTGATATACAGAATTTATGAGACTTAATAAATATACTGTCCGTGGATATTTATAGGCTACAGGCTTGATATTTAGTTTTGTTTGTTACAGGTTGCTGTGATATTGGGCGTTAACGGAGCATGTCGGAGTATCGAACTCTATAATATTATCACAAAATACATAGAATGTCTTGATGAGAAATCAATAATCATGTAGCTACCGAGTATGTCACCCTCTTTGGTAGACTGACTGAAACTTTTGTATATATATAGAAACAGTCTATTTTACGCACTCCGAGTATACTATTACACTGTCCGTGTCAGTCTAGACTCTTATATTAGTGAGCCCGAAGCTTCTATATTTGGTATTGGTAGTCAGTATAGTTGTAAGTGCAGTTTTCGTATAACGGTACCAGCATTGGATTACACCATTTCTTAGTGGGTGGTATGACGTCGTAAGCACTTGTTCGACTTCCTAGTGTTGTATTAGATAACATTGTGCGACGCTAAAACAAAGATTGATCAGATATTTGTAACCCGAGAAGAGTTCCTAACGTATGTAAAAAACTATTATAATATTCGTCCAGCGAACACAACATCACATAGGTTCTAACTTTCATAAAGGGAAGTGCACGAAGCAGGTCATTGGAAGACACAAAATAGCTAAAATACCTAAAGAAATATCAACTTATTTAAACTTGACAAACCCTAAATGTTACACTGGACATTGTTTCCGCAGGTCTTCCGCCGCTCTTCTGGCTAATTCTAGAGCGAATTTGACGACACTGAAAAGACACAGAGGCTGGAAGTTTGATAAAGTAGCTGAAGATTACATTGATTTTTCAATTGAAATGAAAACTGATATAAATAATAAAATAAATCGAAACATCACATTGCAACCTAATTCGGAAACAGAATTTCATGTTGGCCATTTGCCAACATCTAAGTCCACAGCCATCCACCTCAAAATAACATATTCAGCCATCTACCACTACATTCAATGGTCACCTGCAAACCTCATCAGAAGTTCAACAAATAAACATACATGTACTGGGGAAATCAATGAAATGTTCTTTTAGTAACTGCCCCAATACGACTAATGTAACATTTAATATCAATTAAATGTATAATATAAAAATTATGTTTTATTTCTCTGCATTCTTTTGAGAAAAGCACTATATATGCCTTGGCGGAATTGGCAATTGCATGTTTCGTATTAGTGAATTCCTCACATACGGCTCGGCATTTAAGCTCTTACTCCAACTGCAATTGTTATTTCACGGCCTTTGCAATAATGAACTATTCTTGGACCGCTGGGATAGCTAATATTGGCACTGTACATTCAATGCTCGCGTTTTCGATTCTCTTAGTTCCAATGAATCAAGTTTTGGAATAAAAACAAATGGTGGACGTAAAAATAAATTTAATCATTCTAAATTAATATTACATTCACATAATCATATACTTTCAATAATTAAATAATGTATTAATTATTATTTATATTCTACAGCTAATAAGTATACAATCGGGGGTTTTATGTTTTCGAATTAGTTCATGGCAAGGTTTTAGTTTTGTTATCAGATAAAATTATGTAATTAGAATGCATTCATGCTAGAAAACTTGGTAACTTTGTATGTAGCTTACTTAGCCACCTTAACTCGAATTCCGGTAGAGTCTAGAACCAAATGTATAATAACACTGTGCGAAAGGAAACCTATTGATATTCAAAACGATTATTTTATTAATACTGAGTAAAAAACTTTATTATAGGAAATTACGAAAGTTTGTTACACAATACCACATCTGTGTCAACTATTTTGATTATGGTTTTTAAATAGGTAGTAAATGGCAATATCCGCAATGTTAGCCTAATGACGTTGTGATGAAATACCTAAACAGAGCGTTTTCGAGTATTTCAACGAAATTTATATAAAATATTATAGTAGGTACTTAAACAAAATCTGTACGAAATGTTGCAGTATTGTAAGTACTTGCGTCTTTGCTACCCCTTCAATTATTTTACAGTACCTAAAGTAGATAAGCATATTAACTGTTAACTTTTATAGGTTCCTAGCGCCTTTCTATAAATGTATTTTTTTATAATTTTTTTTCGATATCCACTAGTATTTTATAGTATAATTACGTACTTCATAGCAAATACGAATTGAATCTATTATTTACCACAGTTCAACCTTAATAGCCTATAATCAATCATTAATCAAAGCTCCACTTTAACCTGCAACCCGTAATTACGCTCGACTCCATTGCTCTGTCCCTTTTTAACCTGTTATGTTAGAGCAGGAGGATTGTAATATAGTGTATAAGCATTGGTAACAGTGCAGAACAGACCGGTGGTGAATTAAATGGGGCATTTGCGAGATAAATTTGCGACTGCATACCCGCAGTGGTGATCCTGCGCACTATATAATAAATGTACAGTAGCTCACCCTAATAAACCAGTATTGAAGTGCACAAAAATTTCATAATTGTGTTGTGTATTTATTTACTTATTAATACTGCGAACACAACACAATTATGAAATTTTTGTGCACTTCAATACTGGTTTATTAGGGTGAGCTACTGCACATTTATTATATAGTGCGCGGGATCACCACTGCGGGTATGCAGTCGCAAATTTATCTCGCAAATGCCCCATTTAATTCACCACCGGTCTGTTCTGCACTGTTACCAATGCTTATACACTATATTACAATCCTCCTGCTCTAACATAACAGGTTAAAAAGGGACAGAGCAATGGAGTCGAGCGTAATTACGGGTTGCAGGTTAAAGTGGAGCTTTGATTAATGATTGATTATAGGCTATTAAGGTTGAACTGTGGTAAATAATAGATTCAATTTGTATTTGCTATGAAGTACGTAATTATGCTATAAAGTACTAGTGGATATCGAAAAAAAAAATACATTTATAGAATGGCGCTAGGAACCTATAAAAGTTAAGAGTTAATATGCTTATCTACTTTAGGTACTGTAAAATAATTGAATGGGTAGCAAAGACATTTGTTTTTGGTATAGCTAGGTAATAGAAAGCCCGAAATCGAACAAGTAAGTGTTTGTAGACAAATATTGTACTTATTATCTTATAATTAAGTTTCTAATGCCAACTTTAAATAATATTATTATATAGTTCTTCATTGAAACAAACTTGGTTAAGTAACAAAGAATTTTCGTTTCTTCGTTGTAGCAAAACTTACTTATGATATTCTATTGGGTTCTATGCGGGTAATATTATGAATATATAGAAGACAATTTATATTATTCAGTTTTTCTTTGCGTTTGAGTGCAATCTCAGAAGATTGTTGCATAAACGTTTAAGCAAAGATGACTATGCAGTAAACTTAATAAGGGCTTTGGCTTTCAAGTTACAAGGGAGCTTAGCAAGCATATGTTTCTTCGTATGTACTGAGAATAATGTTTGCTTTGATTTAAAATATATAGAGAAAATATTATTATCTGGTGGATCGATGCCATGGCTGCGACTTAATAGAGTGAAGGTAAATAAACTGTTGCAAATCCAGGGCTTGGGTATAAGTAGATGCAGATTCCACACCGGCTGCCGACGGCGGGTCATCTATCACTAGAAGAACAAGCGCTTATATTGAGGCCATGCGATATGCGGAAGGATTATTTGGAAAACATTTTTGTACTAGAACGGCAAAACGGATTATATAGTACTAGCGTGCCCGGCAGACGTTGTTCCGCCCTGATTAAAAATAAATCCTTAACATATTATATACCAAAACTTTCCTCATGAATCACTTTATCTACTGGTGAAAGCCGCATGAAAATCCGTTCAGTAGTTTTTGAGTTTATCGCGAACAGACAGACAGACAGACGCGGTAGGGGACTTTATTTTATACTATGTAATAATATTTGATAGTAAGTAGGGTGCAGTCCAAGAATTACAGCGACCGTCGGTTATAAATTTCACCAGCATTCCGCGCAGTCATACGGGCACTACACGTTACGGCAAGTAATAAGAATTTATGATCTTCTGTGTTCGTGTCGTGATGCATACCACTGTGTAACTGTGGCTTTGTAGAACAGTCTGCATGGAGCTGGAGTAGAAGGAACATTGTGTGATAAGCTTAAATAATTCTTCTCGTCGTTCACCAATATATGATAATAAAATATATGATAAAGCTTAGTGAGACACTAAAGCAGTTCTGAAGTCGTATGACGTGACAAATGTATCTATAATTCGCACAGTCGTTTGAGTATCGCCGTACGCTCTCCAGGATATCGAACACGTACTGTGCGAAACCGCTTAAACTATGCGAACGATTTTCTTTTCATGAACAAATTAGTTCTTTATATGGAGAGTATAACTGACTGGGTTTTAAAAAACATTGTTTTATTATATTTATGTAAAAGTAACGGGTAGTTTTTTTTTATATTAAGAGTAACAACAACTGCTGGTTCACTCCAAAGAAATACGGTGTTTGAATAATGTTTGATATTAGAAAAAAAAATCATATTCCTAGTGGTTCGTAATACAGTATACAGTGTAAACTCTGAATAAGAAAAATTAAAGGACCCGTTTAAACATAAACAACGTTTATGTCGTTATGCCCTTTTTTGTTGAACGTATCAAACAAAGTTGTTAGTCGACACATAACACTTTTCTTTTAATGGCAATTTAAATAATAATAATATTGGTTTACGACTGATAGGATAGGTGTCTGGTATATTTAATTACTGAGATAACAATTTCCTAGACACACAGCAACCCTTAAAGTAGTTTGCACACGTGTTCTTGGCAATTAATAATAACAAAAGCAAAGCGGCTGTTTACGAGCTCAGGTGTATTCATTAGAAATTGCACCATCTGTAAGATTTAGTGGGAATCTTTTGTAAACTGATAAACACTAATATTGATAATACGTACCGTTAATATTTACTGAAGTATAAATTATGAACACATTTTTTCATAATAGAAAATGCCTGTTGAGCTATGAAGAGTGTAACGAATTGGTTTTAAGGTGATTCAACTAAATTCAACTAATTTCCATGTTATAGGAAATTTTCCGTTATAACGTACGCCGTCACGTGGACATTAATAATTACATTGTGTTATTAACGAATAGAGTTATAAATGTTTCAATATTTAACAGATGAATTATTGATTTTATTTATTATGAATCTATGTATGTGTGTCTCTGTAAGTGATATATAATTTAAATTCAAGTTATATTCATGAATGGATCCTTATAATAAAAAAATAACTAGGATATAAAAATTATTTTATATATTCAGGCATTTGAAGACAAATAAGAATAAGTATTTGTACTCTTTGAACCTTAACAATGTTGTATAGAGTGAGGAGTATCGCGAAGCTCGTTTCGTGGCTTCATTGTTACACAACGGCTTAGCGGGCTAATAATAAATGCCCTGTCTTTGCTCCGCTTTATAATTTCTCGATGGGCATAAGCTATATTGTCATCTGGATGGAAATTAAAGGTAAATTTTATATAAATACAATTCTAAACATTTATTTCTAACTGGCTTGTCATTTATTATATTTTCTAGTAATACCTATACTTTGTTTAGCCTGCAAATAAAATCTGTAATATAGTTAGTGTCTGCGAAATATCAATTAACATTTTAAGGCAGTCAACTTAGCTTCATTGGCACCCCGTAAAGTCTATTGCACATTAAATGAGGGGACCTTAGAGCGGGCAAGAGAGATCTTAACGCCAAACTAAATCACAACCACCATTCAAATTGTTATAGACCTGACACAGTGACTCGCTAGTATAACGCTTTTGCAGGTTAGTTACTTTACAGTCGATGGATTTTATGGTGATAAGTTGGTAGGCCGACACGACGGTAACAACTGCCGGTAGTCGCTACCGGTCGGTAGTGCTTGTACTTTAGTAATCTAACTTAGTTATCCACTTTGTAAGAAATAATGCAGAACTTCTCAGATGGCCAATTTAATTGGATGATCGCATATTGTCGGCCATTTTGATATCCCTGTCACATCTTATCCCTGTTTTTTTTTTAAAAAAGACTGTCGCGCGTGCATCTACAGTAATTTCAATATAACTTAAAACTGTGAACCTTTTCATGTCTCCTCTACTCACCCACATGAATCTGGTGAGTAAGTGTGATTATCTTACATAAGGAAAACTTCCGTATTACTTCTATTTATTTTCCATTTCATGAGATAATTACTGAGTCATATTTAAAATATTTTTACAATGGAAAATAACGGCACGTTTCAAAATATAATTTGTGACTTGTCAACGTCGGAAATAAATCCGTTTCGAATTGTTTCATAAAAAATTAAATACTTTGAAAGACTCTCATCGTATTGGAAGAGTAATTTGGAATATATTGTGAAGAAAAAAATGTTTTATATACGACTGATATTAAGAATAACTTACTTTTAAGTAATATAAGCATTGTTATTATCATACTAGTTAGCGAAGAAGTAACTGAAATGTATCGAAAAAGTAATCAGTATTTCGCAGAAATTACTGGAAATATTAAATATCTAAAATTTGTGTAATTAGTATTCGTGTAAAGCTAAATAGTCCACTATAATAATTTATTATAATTTAAAAAAATATAACACAAGTTTTCAGAATAGAAAATGTATATTTGGAAACATCTTTAAGTACATCCAACTCTATTTTGTTTTATCTAATCTATTTGTATATTTATTATGTAATTATGTTAATCAATATTTTTATAGACGCATATTCCATTTGGTTTATAGGACTAATACCATTGGTATTATAAACAAGAAAGTTTGTGGGGATGGATGTTTGTTTCCTTTTCACGTAAAAACTACTAAACGGATTTTGATGACACTTTACAATAATATAGCTTATATATCAAACTAACACATTTACTAAATATATTTGAAACGATCTAAGTGTACCGATAACTCTCAAGTAATTTGGAAAATTTCTGCCATCCCAGAGCTATCTTGTAAGGCGCTGCGTAAACCGTTAGAGTTTCAGGAAGATTTGTCTCGTCATTTATAAAGACAAAGTCATAGACTGCCGCTAGTACTTCCATAATGTGCAGTGCTCATCAAGCCGCAGTTACTCGGTCTGGTAAGTCGGTAAAGAATGACACAAATGATTTACAAAACGCAATATAAGACAATTGAAGGAACATAAATGTACAAATAGAAACTCAAATGACTACGAGTGCGAAAGTTAGTCTCTCCTTCGGCCAAGTGAGAGGAAAAGTTAATTTCCCCCGCCATTATAAATTCATGACTTCTTTTTGTAGCTAAAAAATAAGTTGTTTGTTTCGACACCCGGCGCAGTTACCCTCTGGCCCTCACAGGGAGACCGTGTAATTGCTACCTGTTGGGATCCCTCCGAACTCGCGGGACGAGGATTGAAGGCAGGGAGGGTGTTTCGATGCATTCGTTTTTATGCCTAACCCGTTATATTTAATGTTTAATTGGCGATTTCATTAAATATTTTATTTTTGATATCAATTGTAGCGTGATATTTTTACTGGTACCGTAACCGGTAATAGGTAACCCTTGTCTTAGAATCGAATTGTGTGGGAATAACTTATATGTATAGCATCTACGGATGTGAACAAGATGTGCATGTATTTCTTAAAAAAGATTTATCTAAACTAAGGAGATGTGATGTATCAGGTTTAATATTTATAAACGCCTTCCCGGGAATTATACTGAATAAAACATTAATTTTGTGCCAGGACAAATGTTATATAGATTTATAGGTAAATTTTATAAGAAATGCAACTGATATGCGCCTTATAATCATGTATTTATATTTTATAGAGTGCTGTTGGAAACGATACAATACCACACGAGACGCGCTGAAGCGGTTACAAGACAATGCTTTTAGCGGGCGGACGTTGATTAGGCCGCATCGTGGTCAGTGGAGCTACAAAGCAAAGTGCTGGTAGTACATATGAGAAGTTACATTTTATGGCTTAAATCGTCCAAATATGATTAAATTATTTGCTTTTGGTCAAATATTTATAATAATTAGCTTTCGTAGGTTGTTTTGTTTTTAATTATTATTGATATGTAATAGAAAAGTGCAGAGTATTTGTTTTAATTGTTGCGTTTAGAAAAACGTCCCGTTGTTTTATATTTTGTCTCCAAAGTGGATTCTCTGTATGTTCTAACTCAGGAACGCAACAGAAAAGAGGCGGCACTGTATTATTTTATTAAACTTTTATTTACTATATTATTTAGACTGTATTTATACACTAGTGTTTTGATTTGTCAGTCAAGTGAAGTGTGCTCATTTTCTCTCACTTTCACTCTTCTTAGTATAATGTTTAAATGGGAGACATACTTATGAAACCAGTCGCCGTGTACACAATTTAGATTCTAGAGATATCAGGAACCACTCTAGTTTTATAGATTTATCTTATAACGACAGCTGTACCAATCTACCATAAATACCCTGAGAATTATTATGGACAATTTTAATATTAAATGTCGTCGTGAACATTGTACACGTAAAAATATTTACAAATTTCTTTATAGAATATGGATATAATTGATCTGGTTTTGAAAGTATAATATTGAAATAAACATAGCATTTGTTAGTATCTATGCTTAAAATAGAACAAAATTATATCAACTGAAATATAACATATAGTTATATCATGCCCTGAGGTTCTACATCCCTTGTCACGTGTCGGGCTAACTGTCCTCAGCGTGACAACCTTATGAACCACAATATAAGGTGAGGTTATATTATTAACTTAAAAATATTTAACTTAATATTATAAATGGAATAGTGATTTAATTTATCATTACATAGTATAAAACAAAGTCCTCTACTGCGTCTGTGTGTCTGTCTGTTCGCGATAAACTAAAAAACTACTCAACGGATTTTCATCCGGTTTTCACCAGTGGATAAAGTGACCCACGAGGAAGGTTTTAGTATATAAGTTGTTAAGGATTTTTTTGTAATCACGGCGGGACAACGTCTGTCGGGCCCGCTAATTTGTTATATTTTCACTAAGAAACTTCTACACCGATTACAGTGAATTTGTAATATAGGTAGTCATAAACCTACAGAAGGATGTAGGATACTATTAATACTGGTATATAAAAAGATATAATAAAGCCGGCGTAGTCTGCCGTAGCTAGTATTATTATACACTAGTACAAAGGTCGGTAAACGAGTCATTCAAAAGAGCCAAATATAAATTATATAAAACTTAACCTTTGCTTTAATTAATAGAAAATATTAGGATTAATAGCACACGCTCAATGCCTTTGCTCAATATATATTTTTTGCGAGCGACTATCCGTGGTATTTTGGCTTTCTAAAAAGGTGCCCCTTTTCTGCAGGCATGCGTTACATAAATGTTAATTCGTCTCCTACAAGGCAAATTAATAGATAATATAACGTGTCTACACTAAACACTCTGTGTGAAAGAGCAGAATGCAGCCTGCTAGCCACGGTTAGCCGACCACTGCACTATGGATGAATGAATGAATGAATTCTTTATTGGACTTTTGATTTGTACAGTGGCGAGCTTAATGTCATGAGGTATTTTCTTCCAGCTAACCAGCGGTATTGATGTTAAGCAAAAACTTTTGTAGGTAGTGCTTATATATACCAAACAGAAGAGAATGGGTAAATAAATATATACATGTATATAATATTATAATAAAATAAATACATATATAACATAAATATACATACATACATAATTACTTATATACATACGTACAAATATATAATAATAACAAAGATAGTAATAAAAATGTATACACACAGTAAAAGTTAATTATAAATACAAACTGTAAAATCATGAACACTGCCTTTTTTTTCGAATAAATTGTGGTGTAATTGAATTTTAAACTTATTGATAGTTTCGACATCTTGAAGACGACGCGGTAATGTATTCCACAATCGTATGGCAGTTATTGTGAATGAGTTTGAATATAAATTAGATCTAAGCTGAGGTATCTCTAGAGTTTTAGTGTATGCCGAACGAAAATCACGACCGTGAGCCGTTAGGAGAACGAATCGTTCCTGGAGATATTGTGGAGATATATGCATTACTCCGTAAACCTTTTTACTGACTGTACTGATATGTTGAACCCATGATAGGTCTTGGGAAATGTGCAGACCTCTTGACTTGAGAATAATATTGTAGTCTAACGTTATTGTACGTAACTTTGGGCACAGTTTCAATATTTAACCGGTTTAGGGCAGCTCGACGACCAATAATTATGACTTGTGTTTTAATTGGATTAATAAATAAGGAGACCGTATTCCTCAGTCCAAAAGTGAACGCGGTGCATGTCATCGTTCATCCTTTGTATGCACTTTGAAACGGCATCAAGTTCGAAATGTCGGTAGAGCTGAACATCATCTGCGTATAGATGATAACTAATGTGGTGTATTTTTGTAATCAAAGTATTAATAAAAATAGAAAAAGCAGACGTGACAATACATCGCCTTGAGGTACGCCAACAACCACATCGCACATTTCTGATTGCAGAAAATAATTAATTAACCTTGACACGTTGCACTACTACTACATTATAAGAATAAGAAGCAGTACAAAAATCATTTAGATAAGAAAACATGAAGTTTAATTTACGATCAGGAGTTTTATGTTTATTAGTCTATACTTTACAGTTGAATGTGATTTTTTAAAAGCATTATGAATTTTACGATGCGTGTTTCCTTGCCATGGAGAAGTGGGAGAAGCTGAACGGTGTGATAACTGGTGTGTAGGCGCACGAAAGGAGAACTAAACAGATAAAATTGTTTACAAATAAATGTATATACTTGTATGTATGTATGTAAGTACTATACTTACAGTATAGTATATTTTTCCTTTCAATTTTTAGTTTAGGTTTTTTCCTCTGAATAACTAAACATATAATAAGAATGTAAATCTAACGGGTCTGTACTTTTTCAATTTTTGTAAAAAAATTATTGCAGGTGTCTAGGAATAAGTAAAGCGATGGCCTCCTTCTGCGAGGAGGTCATCTCGCAGAAGGAGGCGGCGGAGAGGGCCCGTGAGGCAGACCCACTGAGTGGCCGTCTCCGCCAACGGAGGACCGGCAGGAGGAGGTGGCGCTTTGCCCAACTTCTCCTACCATCGTAGCCGTACCTGAGGGGATGGACCGGGGGGCCACTTCCTCATTGCACAGGTCCGGCGGACGAGGGGGGCAGCCGGTGTGTACCCGGTCCGCTCCTCTATAGGTACAAGGTCGATTAGTTTGTTCGATTCCTGTCGGTACACCGTGGGGTTTTAGTCTGTGCGAGACGGACATAACCCACCTTGTCCCCTGGGAGGGTGGCGTATCCATATGGGACTTCCCCACGACAAAAAAAAATGGTTTGTTTGGTTGAACGCGCTAACCTCAGAATCTACGAGTCCGATTTATAAAATACTTTCAGTGTTAGATAGATGATTTATCGAGGAAGGCTATAGGCTGTATATCATCATGCTAAGACTAATAGGATCGGATCACCAATGAAGAATGTTTCAAAATCGGGCTTACTTTTTCCTATTGAGAGCTTCCGCTGCGTATAAGCGTTAGTAACTATTCCACGCGGACGAAGTCACGGGCAAAAGCTAGTAAGAAATATGTTTTAAAATAATAAACAACGCAAACGATGTCGCAGGTAATAGCTATTAATTATATTATTATTTCTTACAGGTTTAACCACAATCTCACTTAATGTTAAATGCCCGAGTGAACTAAGGTGGTGACACATTAAGTTTAGGTAGAACTGGCTTAAAAATTAAATTTGCTATAGAATAAAATTGTTTTATAAAGAATAAGTAAAGACATTCTCAAAGCTGTTTGTAGAAATAAGCGATCATTTAGAATATAAAAGTGTAATATGTTCACGCTTACTTCTGAGCTCTTTGTATATTTTATGCAACAAAATGATCTCATGCATCGTTCCCGAATCTAGTTAATCGCACAAACGAGTCATTAAAAAAGCTCGTTACGAGCGCCCGGCGACAGTTTGCAGGACGCTGGAGGGGTGTTGGGGGATGGGAAAAGGCGGACAACGGGACCAACGACAAATTAGCATTTATATTGTCTGCTTGTAGTCGCAGACGAGCGACGCGACGACGCGCGCGCAACACCCATGTTCTGTCTTCGCTTGTTACACAGGCCGCCGTGCACACCGTACTGAACATACAAACAAAAGTATAATATTTTTACAATTACGTTGCAGCTTACGAACAAATTATTCTCGATTGTAGTCATATATAAAACTGGTTTTCCGTTGTAAAGTTTATTTTTCATTCTTTCAATATATCGGAATGAATTGATCTAGTTACGGATTTATTAATTACAGATTCTTATAGGACATATTAACTATTACTAACTAACTATGACTTAATATATATTTATTAAAATATAAAACTTAGGGAGAACATAGTTTGTTATTGATAAATATTTGATTTCCATTATTTTAATTTTTGTTCATATATCTAACTTTAAAAGAACTTATTTCGATCCTTACAGTTAAAATATTACCCATACTATATGGTATAATTAGTCCTTTATTTGCTAACAAAGCCAAGAAGATATGTGATTTGTTACAAAATTGTTAAATAATTGACGTACGGATTGGCTACGCTTCGGTGTGAGCGGCAGGACAGCGAGTGCATTTTCCTCCGCGTTTCTCGTGCACGTAGTAAAAGAGCAAGAGCTTGTTCACCGGCTGTTTATTGCCGTTTCCCTTAATATTGCTTCCGTCAACAGCGAAGAGTTCGTGTCGCTTGCTCCCGGAATGAGGACGTCGTTGTGTTGAATCGCATCGTATTCAAGCTCTATTAACTATCCACTTTCACTTGAATGCTAAATATTTGATACGAAAACTAAAAGTTCTACTGACATCGGAATGATTTTGAATTCGGCGAGGTCAGTGTTTGATCACATCACACTTGATGCGAAACAATCATGTAACTTGAAGGTAGTAACGCGTTAAATCTATATACGAGCTGGTCTCGAGTATGGTTGCTAATTTAGCTTCTAGCTATATCGCTTGATGCATGTTTGTCCCTATTCACAGATGCTCTTTCATTTATAAAAAAATGAAAAAATAATGTGGGTAATTAGAAGGTTTTAGAACCGTCATTTTCAAACGTATCTTTGCTATTTGTTTTGGATAGTTTATGAAGGTTCTCGAAATGCGAACAATGGATAAATCGACGTGGGTTGTAATAAAGAAATTATGTGGACCGGAACAAATAAACCATTGAGTTATATAAAAAAAATTAGGTACATCTCATTTTTTTAAAATGAACTACAGATCTACCGCCTTCAGTACAGTACTAAAGATAATTAGGAATCAATACCCGAAACGATCTTCTAGAGTATTGCGACTGAGTGCACAGTGCGATCTCTGAATAGTGTTATACCGTTGTAAAAATGTATGCATGGTGTGTTACTAGTGTGTGTGTTTGTGTGTGTGCGAGACTAGTAGGCTGTGAATAATGCATTTATAGTACAATTGTATTCGTAGTTTGAAAATAAAACTATATTCGCAAGTTAGGGCATTATTGGTTATTCACAGGCGAAACAATTCTAATCTCTCAAGAATATATTTGTATGTACACGTCAACCTATTAATTCATGAATAGCTGATTATATTACGAGTATATTGTTTTATTTTCACGATAGTCTGTTTAGTAGTTGTTAAGAAGTGACGTGCTCTGTTCAAGCATATCATCTAAGAGTGTTAATGCAATAGTCCCTCAGAATATATAAAACAAACAGAAGGGTCTCGAATTAAAATGAAATTACGAAATCGTGTTTTAGTTTCGAGTACGTGCCCGAAAACACGAGTTTCACCCCCTTAATTACTTCAAATTTAACATGCGAGAAAATCTTGTAACACTGAATTATGAATAATTTGTGCCGAATACGAATTTTAGGAACACGCCGACTCGAAAGATACGTTTCGCCCCTAATTAACTGCTAATGGAGGCAACATTGAGTATATTATTAAGGATGGAGCAGTGAAAAAGTCAAATATAATTTATTCATTCCCAAAAAATAAAATCAAAGGTCATGCTAAAATGAGCTCAATTTTCTTAGTTTGTGGAGTGATATTGGAGAAAATGCAGATACAAAGCCGCGGCAGAGAAATCCCTTCAATAATTCCCAGTTAATGGCCTAAGTAACCCAGTTAACAAGAGTCTTGTCTACTACTTTTCTCTAACAAAAATGGATGAAATTTAAACTTTTATTTAATTATCCCTTATTTCTCGGCCGCTTCGCTGAAAGTAAAGTAAATTTTAGTAATAGTGAGAATCTCACCGGTACCCGAGCCACGGCGAAGGTCATTCGGTACTGGATATGCAAGAGCTGATCCCGAAACGCGACACGCAGAACGAATCACTATTACGGGTTTTTTCGCTACATGCAGGGTGGTCGCGACCCAGTCGGGCTTCAAAACCCTACCACCCCGCTGTCGCCATAGCCTCGTTCGTTACTCAGCAGGGTGCACCACGTGCAGGTGAGGTTGGCTTGGCTGTCTCAAGTCTTAAGATGTTGTGCGACACCCCTTACACCCCAAAACCACATTTGACCATAATGTGCAAAGTTGGAAGGTGCAAAACCGAATATGGCAGTGGTTCATCGCGAATGAACTCGATGGCAAAGAAGCGGGGCAAAATGGCATGCAATCCTACTCGGCACGGCAGAACCATATGTAAGTCATGTAAGACATTTCGGTTATTTGCCACAACAAACGCCATATAATTCCATTTCATTTATCTGTGCAGATTAGGTTTCAAACAACGATATCATTTTCGAGGGTGACTGAACTACAAACATCTAAGACCGTTTCCATATTTACAATACCAGTAAGGTATTTATAAACATATTGAATAGACAAGGGCTGAGAACCGTAGCTTTAAATGACGGAAAACGTAGTGATAAACGACATGGAATGATGGTAGGGATTTACTAAACTCGTCTGGTTAGCTATTGTGCTCGGTTTTAAAATCCATTGAAGAGCATGTATATATTTGTTCCGGCAAATGCATTTAAGAGCCAGTCTTCTTTTAGGTTTAGCGTGTTTACAATTTTAGACACATCCTCATTCAACATTTGGTAAGATTGTGGCTAAACGCTAAAAACTACAAAGTTACAAAAAAGAATCCGTCTACATATAAAATGAGACTTTGTGACCAATTTTATGCTCCTCAAACGCAATGCTATCGTTCTACTTTAACCTATCCGCTAAATATGATTTGAAGCCGATAATCATCAGCTTAGCTTAAAAATATACTACAATGAGAAGGTAATGAATATAATGTACCTGGTTTACCAGGACGGGGAGATATACACGATAGCTGCTTACCGTTGTTATGACAATTCGCGATAACATTTTAGTGATAGAATTTTCTGTAATGGATTAACATTGCGAATTCATGCAAATCGAGTTTGATTGACAGCATAAACCACGCGATTAGCCGAGGCTTGACCCTCATTACCGTTTTACAAATAATCTACAACGATCAACGATGTCAACTTGACAGTCGGACCCCGATTACAATTTACACGCAATATGAGGCTGTACACTTTCGTTGTCCTAATATATCAAGTGTTAGGGTTTGATGTGGAAACTATCGATTTTGCGATAGATTATTTTCTTTTTAAAAATGTTAAACATTTGTGTGTTTTTTCTTGTGACCATCGTTACAGTAAGTATTTACACCTGTTGATTTGCTAATTCTAGTGGTTTATATCCATAGAAGTATCTAGTAAATTTAGTTTTAAGTAATTTACTATCTTATACAATGTAAAAGTTTTTGTCGTTGTCGAACAAAAATAAATTAGTGACTATCCTATGAATACATGTGACGTTGGTTTTAAAATAAACTGCATTGTATCCTTTATTTTACCATTTCGAATTTAATTTTGCACAATAATCGAAGTATGTCACATGAATTTGCAATAAGCTTATAGAATGTAGTGGAAAGTGATTTAGTAAAGTTAGTCACATCAGTATTGAGCTGATATGAGTATGATAGACATCTTTGGCGTAAGAAGTACACGCTGGTTCGTCTTGAGATGTCACATCGCACACAGTGTTACCATTGACCTTTCCTCATGTGTTTGGTTGTAGTAATTAAGATAAACAAAGCAGAAAGGTCACAAGCTATCCTACACTTACCTAGAATTGCAAACGATTGGTATATATATAGACATTATATATTATATATTTTACAATTCTATAAAATATAGACCTGCAAGTTATTCTACAGGTAACAACGTCGTAGCGAAAGGTTTTATGAAAGCAAAAATGAGGGTTGTTGTACAACAAATTGATGAAGAGCAAAACGCGAATGTCGACGGAGCTTTACAGCAGTGGGATGTCGACATGGGCGTCCTTATAGATACTAAATGTTATAGTTCTAAGAGAATACTAAATAAGGCAAGCTACTTAATATAAAAATAATAAATTATGTATTTCATTTGTTTAAATAACATAATTTCAGTTTCTTTCTCTAATAATATACTAATACCGTGTAATAAATACACCAGAGTGTAAAAATATATCAAATATTGAAAATTAAGTGCTAGTGCCGTAAAGCCTAGTGGTTTGACCGTTGGAATATCAAACCTGATATCCATAGTCCTGATATATATCTGATATGGTCCATTTACTAATTTAAATTGATAATACTATCGGCTGATAGTAAAGGAAAACATTGTAAGGAAACCTGAACCTGAAATATGTTCTTGTAGTAATGCAGTAAGTGGGAAAACATTGAACTGTGGATTTCTCAGAGTTTGAAATCGCTATACGTCGTGGGCTGGCGTGGTGAATCATTCCATACCTAACCTTGGGAAGAAGTCTATGGTCCTACAATGAGTCTCTTACAAGCTCAGGATGATGATGGTTGAAAATATTGGTAATAAAAATAGTGTATTACTTTTTAGGCATCAAAATCAAAGTTTTTCGACGCTACACACGTATGGCTCGCTCTTGCAATAGACGTTAATAATAGCACTAGAATTATTGAAGACAAATTTCATGATGTCGATCTTAGTATTGATGCTGATATAACCGTTGTTACTCGAAGTGGTAATTATCGTTTTCAAATTTAATTTATTAATGTTTAAAAATATTCAATTTTTTATGGTATTGCGATTTCTATTCATATTGATTAATTGAATAAAAATCCTTATAGAAGGACAATTTTGAAGTAGCATCTACAAAAGATTTGGGCTCCAGAGACAGACATTTGAATTTAAATAATATATATTTTGTTACAGCGGAATTCTACGAACTGACAGACGTTTATAATTTTGGTACAATTCAAGGGAATCCTTTGGAGACGTTCCAAATGTGTTGCTGATGACAAACCTCATTTGGCACGCTCTTTGTATTTATATATCTAATGTACACGTTACATGTTACTTTTAGTGGCGTGCGCGTCGTACTTACAATTGTCTTTAAAGAGAGTTTCTGTAATTGTACATAGTCTCACAATTCTATAATTCTTTAATACGATTTTAAAAAACGCGTGCGGAGCTGCGGGTACAGCTAGTATATTATATATTTATTATATACATTATATTTTACAATTATATAAAATATACACCTGCAAGTTATTCTACAGGTAACAACGTCGTAGCGAAAGGTTTTATGAAAGCAAAAATGAGGGTTGTTGTACAACAAATTGATGAAGAGCAAAACGCGAATGTCGACGGAGCTTTACAGCAGTGGGATGTCGACATGGGCGTCCTTATAGATACTAAATGTTACAGTTCTAAGAGAATACTAAATAAGGCAAGCTACTTAATATAAAAATGTATTTCATTTGTTTAAATAACATAATTTCAGTTTCTTTCTGTAATAATATACTAATACTGTGTAATAAATACACCAGAGTGTAAAAATATATCAAATATTGAAAATTAAGTGCTAGTGCCGTAAAGCCTAGTGGTTTGACCGTTGGAATATCAAACCTGATGTCCGCAGGTTCGAACTACGGTATGTACCAACTAATTTTTCGGAATTTGCGTCCATTTACTAATTTAAATTGATAATACTATCGGCTGACAGTAAAGGAAAACATTGTAAGGAAACCTGAACCTGAAATATGTTCTTGTAGTAATTCAGTAAGTGGGAAAACATTGAACTGTGGATTTCTCAAAGTTTGAAATCGCTATACGTCGTGGGCTGGCGTGGTGATTCATTCCATACCTAACTTTGGGAAGAAGTCTATGGTCCTATAATGAGTCTCTTACAGGCTCAGGATGATGATAGTTGAAAAACATTGGTAATAAAAATAGTGTATTACTTTTTAGGCATCAAAATCAAAGTTTTTCGACGCTACACACGTATGGCTCGCTCTTGCAATAGACGTTAATAATAGCACTAGAATTATTGAAGACAAATTTCATGATGTCGATCTTAGTATTGATGCTGATATAACCGTTGTTACTCGAAGTGGTAATTATCGTTTTCAAATTTAATTTATTAATGTTTAAAAATATTCAATTTTTTATGGTATTGCGATTTCTATTCATATTGATTAATTGAATAAAAATCCTTATAGAAGGACAATTTTGAAGTAGCATCTACAAAAGATTTGGGCTCCAGAGACAGACATTTGAACTTAAATAATATATATTTTGTTACAGCGGAATTCTACGAACTGACAGACGTTTATAATTTTGGTACAATTCAAGGGAATCCTTTGGAGACAACGCCTGTAGGGACGTGGCAGCGGGACAAAGGTAATTCTACAGTGTTATTCTTGTTTTAATAAACAAGTAAATAGTAATGTTATTTTAATCCAGTCACAAAGTCACCTTAGAGCAAAGTTTTATCTTATAAGTAATTCATTAATTTAGATAGAATACAAAACATTGATAAACATTAGTGGTAGCAATTACAAAACTAAGACATACTGCTGATGTCGATACGCTAAAATCTGTATATTACGCATTCTGTGAATCATTAATTAATTATTGTATTACTTCATGGGTGGGTTCTGCCACAGATGTCATAATTGAAGTCGAAAGAGCACAGCGTTCTGTGCTAAAAGTCATGCTCAGAAAGGCGACAGATTTTTATGCTCAGAGTATGTCTGACTAAACATAAAGAAATACTTCATAGTCCAGAATATTCCCAGATGTTACACCGTCGTTTATTCAGTGCTCCGACACCCAAAGTTAATTCTGCCTTTGCACAGAGATTAGGAACATTCATTGCTTCCTGTATCTATAATACAAACAAAAATACTATGTTTTTCGTTACGTTACTCTTTTAAATTTATAGAACTACCATTAGGTTAATTTAAGAGGGCGAAATTGTCGGCATAAGCTAGGCGAGAATTAAGGCTAAGTGAATACTTAAAATTTTAGGTCTAATGTTGCTAACAGCAGGGTTTAAGTATTATGAGCGATGGAATTTCCATAATTTAACACTAAGAGCAGTTTCAGTGGTAAGTTATGTTCTATTACTTCTTGTAGTGACTTCTCAGTGACTGTAGGTTATTTTACAGTTTTATATTTTCCTTTTCTAAATGCATCGCATTTGGGACTAAATTACTTATTATTTTTTTATTCCTTGTAAATGATTACATGCAAAATAATCCCACTTCGAATATTCTTAGTTAGAAATTGTTTACCTAAAAATTAAATATTTGTGCAATTTTCTTGTAAAATCCCAACAAGTTAAATTCTATATATTTAAACCACATAACAATGAATTCTCCGTTCGTATTATTTGTTGGTAACTATAGATTCTGGAGCGTCCCGAAGTGTTTTACCCGGAATTATTGTCTGAATTTAAATATAACCCAGGAGTAGCCGCCATGACGAAGATTGCGTCCCAGTTGTTAAATATCCTCAAAGAACAACACAATTTTAGGTAAGTACATATATTTCTAAATTAAGTTATGAAATTATCAAATAAGAATTGAAACGATCTTGGATAGTAAATGTGATTTAAATAATTTAAATTGTTTGCGTTTGGATTAAATGTTATCCAAAAAGGTTCCTAACTTCTTTCATATTAGATTTATATTAATACTAGCTCCTGTCCTCGGCTTCATCTGCGCTGGTATTTATTAATGATAACATCATACTATATTTTCATGTAATTATCAAGCGCACACCAAGATATCTGTCATAAGGCAGGATTTTTCAAACTTACTTGACATGTATTATTATATTTTAGCCAATTTCAACATTGTCTTTCTAATTTATAATCTATTTATTACTCTGATGTATAAGCTATGTTACTGAAAAGGTTCATCAAAAATGGTTCTTTAGTTTTTGCATGAAAAAGTAACAAATAACTATTTGTCACAAACTTTTTCGATTGTAATATTAATAGAATATTATTTGATAAAATGTCAATCATTTTAGTATAATGAATAAAATAGTAATGTTTAAGAATACTGCTAGCTTTTGATAGTGGTATCGTCCGCGTTATTGTAGATTTGACCTATCCATGGAAATAATACTTTTTCCTGGACGACAGGTAACCTTTGTCCTTTTCTGTGTCTCCGAAAACGTTCATGCAAAATTTCAAGAAGATCTGTTGCGTAGTTACGCCGCGCCGTGAGAGTATAACAAACAAACATACATTCGCATTATAATATTAGTCATTACTACTATATATTTGGTTTTAATAGTAAGATATATTATGTACATTTTACCTTTTGTGAAACATTATTAATACTAAAATAGCTAAGAGTTTCCCCAATAAATGTAATCACAAACTCGAGCATCAGGAAAGTAATCTAGGTCCATTTTCCGGCAGGTCCGCGTCTGTAGCTAGCTGGAACTTTATTAGTAGATAATCGTATTTATGCCTTTCTAGGTTCTGGAGAAGTAAATGCCATCGTCTTCGTTACCTTATTCCAAGCCGTGTCGTTCCGACAATGGACGCGCTTAATTAGAACTAAATTGCTTTTGCATTAATTATGGAAGTCAATATTATACCAAAAATGAATAAACAATATTGATAAATAATGTGTCTTGAAAATATTAAGAAAAAAACGCTTATAACATTCACCTATGGATACTTGTAACATTTATTACTAAAATAATATCTATTTTTCTCTAATCTAAGTTAATGAATTATCATAAAAACGATTTCAGGTTTTTATGATTTATTGTACAATATTAGTGACTCAGTGTTGCTAGTAAAAATTGTTATAAATAATAAACCAATGTGGATGTGTTCCTTCTATACAAAAAGTACTTTTTTTGTACGCCCTTAGTTCGCAATGTACTTAAACGAGTATATTTTTATTAATAATGGATGTAATAATTATTACAGATTTAATTATACAATTGCGTCTCGTTGGATCGGATCGCCTGAACGAAACTCTACTTTGGTAATAAAAGTTTAATCTGTCTTCTTCAATGTTGTTACGTTCGTTATGTCATCGTATCAGCATTCTTGTTAGCATGATTTTATAAAAGTGAAGTAACTAAAATTATATTACGAATTCAAGCAATTTTACTGGAAATTACCAATAATGTATTACCTTCTTGGTTTATTAGTTAGTTTGTTAATCATGATAAATATTTTTATTATCAGGCGGTTTCGAATTCCCTGTACTGGGGTGAACAAGATATATCGAGCACCACCGCCAGGATTTTTCCTCAGTGGCTTGATTGGGTTGATATATACTTTCCACCAGTAACAAATCTTGAGTAAGAATAAGTTTTGTTTGATTTATATTAGTATCCACAGATCCACCCTTCTTTCAATTCCAATATTTTAAGAAAACATCGTATAAATATATTATTAAATTATATAACTCTAATTGTATTCGCGATCGCCTTTTTGCAATATTCGTATAGTTTGTTCAGAATTTAGTATGCAACCGGAATTCTTTTAACTTTTCATTATTATTTATATTGCAAGAAATATTCTATGTAACTTTTTCTTCTTGCACTTTTTCTTTTTCCCTTCCTGTTGTGAATTGAGACTCGGCTTGTTTTTTATAAACAGTCGTCTAACTGATGTCACCTCCCTTTCGTACAAATATTAACAAGCGCTAAAACATTCTCCAAAAATATTTTTTTGAATATCTTTTAGAACAAAGTTTTACTATATAATCCCCGACAAAGGAGTGGGTGATTACGAGAATCAGTTTCTAACGCCGATGTCGTCGGGTGTGTGGTGGTGTTCACTGGCGACTGGAATGGTCTGTGTAGCTGTTCTCGCAGGTGCAGCTGTGCTGGAAAACAGACCGGAACCTGGTTTATACGCGTTCTTTAGTGTTTTTGCTACAGGTTGTCAGCAAGGTATTTGTATATTTTTATAAGAGAACGTTATACCAATATATGTAATATGCCCAAAATACCAATTTTTAACATTTTGTTAACATAGATTTCGAAGATGGAGTTCAGATTTCTGAAACAGAATCAAGCCAAGGTAAGTTTCAATATAATAAATGATTAAAATCCATATGAAAGACACTAATAGGCAGTGATAATATTGTATACAGGCCGCAGAGGAACTCTTCTCGTGGTTGGTCTGACCAGTATGCTGCTATATAATTACTACACAAGCAGTGTTGTTTCGTGGCTCCTCAATGCTGCTGCACCATCTATAGCTAACATGGATGCCCTTATAAACAGTGATTTGGAGCTTATTTTTGAAGACATTGGATATACACGGGGATGGCTTGATGTTAGTATTTACTTATTTTTAGACTTTTTCTATTTATGTCTGTCTTCAGACTACAAAAGCACCACGTATGATTAACATTTTTGTAGATTACCTTTGTAGGAGCTTCGGGCTCACTACTATGAGATTCTAGACTGACACGGACAACGTAATAATAATACATGGGGTTGCTTAAAATAGACTGTTTATGTATATGACCATATAGGGTATTTATAGAGCGTGACCGTTCATTTGTTTGAACAACGTTCTATTTACAATAATACAAATGTTGTCTGCCAAAGAGGATGACACATTCGGTAGCTACACTTTTATTAAGAGGGATGAATGTTATATATCCACCGACAGAATATTTAACCAAGTCATTGCAGATATAATAATATCATTTACAAATGTCTTGAACTAATTATGTGATCTGATTTAAGTGCAGTCCCTTGAGATCAGACTATTGCTTTTTTATAGACACCTGAAGTGCCACCATACATTTTATTATATTTATTTTTGCTTTTGAAGCTCGTCAATTTTTCTTCATAGAATCCTGGATTTTTCTACTACAGTGGATATGTGAACGCAAAAGAAGATGAGCTTCGTGAAAAGAAGGTGATTAATGGAAAACGTAAATTGGAACCGCTACAGCCTGTGGAAACTGGTATAGAACTTATACGCACAGGCCGTAAGTCTAAAGAGGTATTTATAATTTGCCGTTAGTTATAAAAAATAAAAAACAATATTTGCTATCAGGTTATGCATACCATACGGAACCGTTTACTGCAAGTCAGGTGATATCTAGACATTTTGAGGAACAAGAGTTGTGTGAACTGGGCGCTCTCCCGATGATGTTACCTGCCCAGGTCTATATATACGGTCAGAAAAGAAGTCCGTATAAGCAATTCTTCGTTTGGAGGTACTTTAATATTAATATCTCTATTTATAATTAATATAAATTAGTTACATATAATTTCCTTGATTCAGACATTGTATCGTATTTTGTATTTTTGGTATTTTATTTACTACTTAAGTAAATTGATACCGGGACAAACTCAATTCAAGTTATAAATTAATTTAATTATCAATATTAGTAACAGTGAAAGGAAGCAGTGAAGTTAAGAAATAAGAATTGAATATACCATGATTTTGTGATTAAACGTAAAGAATTGTTGCCTTATATTAAACTTACTCTGCCCTCTCAATATATTCTTGATAATCTAATGTATCTCCTGAATAACTTAGATAAGCTGGATATAGTAAAAGACCAACGTAATTTAAATACTAGAATCAGTAACAAATTGGTCTTTCCATGTTTCAGATTCGCTAAGACCAATAATAGTTTTTTAGGTAATAGTTTCAAGTTTTATAACAATACCCTAAAGCGTATAACCGATTTGTCAGATAGTGGGTTCAAGCAACATGTCACACGGGTTTTAATGTCTAAAAACTATTATAGGGAGGATCAATATGTGAACGATGGTGACATCTGGAAATGATGTTCCTCTCTTTGCATCCTACAAAAACGAATCTGACTGTCTATGCTTGTAAAAATATGTCATGAAAAGATAAACCAGATCGAGTTTCTTTCCGGTTTTTCTTTATGACTGGGTTGTTTTCTGAACTGGTGGCAGCTTTGACGTTCATAAGTGCGTTCTCGCGGTCTAAATTAAATATTATTTTTGATTTTTTATTCTTCATATGTTTCTCACAGTTTAATGCGTCTCCTGGAACGAGGACACGTGAGAGCATCCCAAGCACGTTTTGCAGGAACGACTCTGTCGTGTTCAGGTCGTATGCCTCGAGCTCTTGCTCTAGGACAAGCAGCGCCTGCTTTTCTTTTGCTAGTCCAGGCTGCACTGCTTTCTATACTTATACTATTGCTTGAAAGGATGTGGTTTAGGTAATAAATAACTTAACTCTTTCTGAACTAAAGCCAAAACCGTTCCGTACACTTTAAGATAAAGTAGTAAATATGATAACTTTAAAAAAGCTTAAATATCATATAAAAATCCAGTGTCATTATGTTTGTCTACGATGGACTCCGAAACTACTTAACCGATCTTCATGAACATTGGCATTTATGTTTAATTCTCAACCGATCTTCATGAAAGCTGACATTTATGTATAATTTGGTTCAACTTAAGAGATAGGATAATTTATATTACGATTAATGACTACAATATTTTATAAATACAAATTAAATTATTGTCAATGTTGATTATTGTTATTAATTGCAAGTTTTATCAGTCTCCAACAGATGGTGCTTTAAATTAGTTTATTGAAAGAAAACTGTAGGACCAACTGTTATAGATATATCATAGATGGCGACACGTTTCAATTCTGACTTTCTTAATCAACTCCAATTTATTTTATGATGCACGTGTTCTGTTAATCTATTTACTAGGTAACCACACTTTTTCTGTATCACGTATTCAGGCAGAACCATTATTACCTCATAATACCAAATAATTTATCATAATTTTAATTCAACATGTACGTAATAATTGAGCCACAGCAACGCGTGGCCGTGCGGGTCAGCTAGTACCCATTATGAAAAGAACATGCTTTTAACAGTTAAATCAGTTCAGATTACTTGAATATTTAAAACCGGAGTGTAAGAAAAAAATATTATCTACTTCAACAATCTTTTATGTATATATATTTATCTATACTATAGTAAAATTGTAACAAGGCAAAATCTGTACATTAAATATTTGTTGAAAATTTTGATCGGGGTAGACTTTGTTATCGATATAGAAGCCAAAAATAATCCTTTTACAATTTTTGTCTGTCTGTCTGTCCGTCTGTCCCTGTGAACACGCGTCACTGTGACAGTATTGAACCGATTTTGACGAAACTTGACACAGTGATAACTAATATTACGAGGTTACATTTTACGAGGATACTTTTAAAACGCAAGGGGTTCTCCAGAATTACTGACGAAAGTCAAAAATTTGTAGTTAGTGAAATTGTTGATGTATTTTGGTAAATTTTCTTTGTGCTATATATATACGTATATCAGACAGATTAGCTATAAATTCAAGATATATTGGAACGAAGTTCCTTATTGCGCGTTACACGCTTTTAGCAGATGGGAGCTAGACCGAAAAAAGTATAACAAGACTTTTTTGCGACATCTTAGTACAAGAGCGAGCAACGTTGGAACAACAAAATTTTTAGAAAAGTTGGTTCTTTAATATATCTTTCTATGCTCTTCCAAAAAAGGTTCAGAATACCTGATTGCCGGTAAACGTTGTGTTTATTAATGCGCATCATACACTTCCAGGTAAAAATATTGATTTTTAAATAATTATAGGAAACTTTTTTTTCTTTAAAACTTTCTTTTTAAACGTTTTAAAAACATGAATATATCACTACCAGCCAAGCAAGGTCTTAACAGCTTCACCGGACTAGCTTCGTACGCGTGGAATAGTTACTTTGGGCTAACGTTAAACACGCAGCGGAAGCTCTCAAAAGAAAAAAAACCTCGACTTTGAAACATTCTTTATTGATGTTCCGCTCCTATTGATCTTACCGTAATGATATATAGCCTATAGCCTTCCTCGAAAAATAAGCTATCAATTCAAATCGGACCAGTATAGTACCTGAGATTAGCGCGTTCAAGCAAACAAACTCTCTTTAGCTTTATAATTTTATAGTTACTAGTGGGCATATAATATTAAAATTACATCTATCTTAACATGGTTTGAACATACTTTTTTTTATTTACAAAAAATAGCGTCGGGCACTTTATTTGTTTATAATTTCATGTTTTAGTAGCGTTTCAAAGTTAGTGAAAAACAAAACATTCTAAAATTATTTAAAAATCAATATTTTTGCCTGTAAAAGTGCGATATGCCAGGTAGCCCGCACGCTGTTCGGAAGAATATAAAAATATATTAAAAGCTGGCTTATTAAAATTCGCTCTCGAAACCGTTGCTAGCTCTTAGACGAATATTTACAGGCATGTGACAGTTGACGCGTCGACGCGATGCTTTTATCTTTTTAATATTTATATTTTTCTTCAATACAATGGAGTTTGAAAATGTTTTAATACAAGTTGAAAATAGTTATGATAAAGTAAGTGGTAGAGATGATTATTTAATTTAATTTTTACGTATTGTCTATGTGCAGTAGGTTAAGTGTCGTGACAGAGAAAGAGAGAGAGTGTATATAATATATACATACATAAAATTTTCATTTCAATAGCAATCCAACTCAAGGATTACCTATTGATGTACCAACTTTTATTAACTTGATTATCCCAGATCATTTAGTGTTTAATTTATCATTATTTATTTTATGAATATATTTTATCGTTCATTTAACAATTTAACTCTAACAACTTGATATTTTATAATGTATACTATACTGACTGTATAGTAAACGTTTACAAAAAAGGGAAAGGAACTTCGTTCCAACTGGGGGTCCATAGACACCTCAAGTTTTTTTTTACTTTACCGCCAACATATATAGGTTCGTTTTTATCTTAATTGAACCCGATAAACGATGCT
Source organism: Antheraea pernyi (assembly GCA_015888305.1). Lineage (NCBI taxonomy): Eukaryota > Metazoa > Arthropoda > Insecta > Lepidoptera > Saturniidae > Antheraea > Antheraea pernyi. The sequence goes on along the minus strand of MU159139.1, from coordinate 281,099 downwards.
ACGAACGGGTTGTAGGCTTATTTTAAAAGATTTCTCACATACCATCTGGGTATATGTTTGAGTGAGTCCCTTGATTCACAATTGGAAACGGTAGGTGTGAGTGCAATCGGGTTTTAGATTTATTAAAAATCTTTGCCTTTAAAAATACAATTGAAATCGTTGATAACCCATTTTGTCCAGACGAAGTTGCACGGGTCAGCTAGTCAAGAATATATTTTTTTCGATAAATTCTGTGTTTGCAAAAACAAGTGAAATGGGAGTCTGCAGACTGATCATCCTAATATTTCAGGTACCAATACAAAAAACGATCGCTGCCGAGACCACGTGAAGTGAAAATGGTGGAAAAATGATCCGTTTTCTGTATTTCAATCAGGGATCATTCGCAGAGCGCACGACGAGTTTTCTCACAGAGCGCCTAATCTAGCAAACATAAAAAAACAATAAAGGGAAGTGTCTGACGCGGCCTCGAGCTGTCACCACAGTACAGAACATAACAGAAGAACAACTCGCAGAATAGTTTCAACGCACAATCACGGCTAAAAAGTTAGAACGATTCCAAATGTGTATTTGATAATTATGATAGTATATATTTTGTGTCACTAGTATTACTAATTATGTGTTCATATTTCTGTGAACCTCTTTCTAATAATAATAATTGTTTATTGCTAATAGGTAATTAGAAATCATAAAATAATTGCTAAATAAATGGCATAAGAATTAGAATATATCTGCACTACAACTATTTTCTCAGTAAATAAACTGAACTTAGCAGGAGCAGATACTATTTTAAAGTACAAGTTTGAGCAATATTTCAAACTATGTCTATATTTATTGCAAATAACAATGTTCTTATTGTTATGCTCTGAATTTAAATGTGCAGTTGGCAATTCGCACTGGGATGAGAAAGGTTCTGGTTTAATTATGTCGAGTGATAACAGATATCATCGTCTGACAAGACTGTATGCCTTTTACCTGCTTATACATAAATAAGTAGTTTCGTTTTTGGCTTACTATATAAGTTTTAACTACGTTTTGAGTAATGGAGGCGAGTAGGGCGGGCTATCTAAATCGCGCCGTTATAAATGATGCGATCAATTCTTGTTTACTCCCAAAGGAGGCCCTTATTCAATTCTCTCCTTTACTCATACTGTAGAGCGTCTTGTGTGAATTTTAATGACGTAATTTTAAAATGAAAAAAACCTATTATTAAATTAAACTGTTTATTATGTAACTTATTATAGTAATTCTAAGAAAAAAGATAACTTGTGATAATTGGTGGTGATAAAAGTTAACATCTCGGAAAATATCGATGTGTTATTCACAGCTGAAAGTTACATAACTGAAAGCTACATAAGGCTGTCACTCGGCAATTTTAACATTTAACTGAATTAATATCGACATGTCCAATACTTTATTAGTTTAGGAAGTGATTTATTTACAAAAATGTTTTTTTAGCTTTCAAAAATGATTACAAACGCTCTAACTTGTGCTTCACCCTAACCATGCCTCATTGATAGAAAATACCGTCTTGTAATTCGGAGGACCAAATAGAATATTTAACCGATGATGGCATAATTGATAGTATGTTTGGACACCACCTCAAATAGGTTCGAAGCCTTGCAGCTTAGTCGGAGCTATCGGTGAAAGAAAACATCCCGATGGAATCATACCTTGCTGGTAGGGCATTCCCTAAGTCTGGCTGGCTAGTTGAGAGTGCGTTGCCAATCACCTGTTGGTATGTTTCGGCAGGTGGACTTGGAGAGGCAGTTCCACTCTAGGTTTAGCATGATTACCGTCTTATAGCACATCATTATTTTATTCTTTATATGTTTTAGCGTTTCACCACAATCTCATGTGATGTTAAATGACGCGCGTGCTCTAAGATAGTGGACATGCGAAACCTAGAGAGTGCTGGCTCTGAAGTGCAGTATGTAACACACCAACAGATGCTTGATGACATATTTTCAACTTTGATATTTATCTAGCCAGGTAGTTAGGACAAAGTAGCCAGGCGGACTTAGAAAAAACCCTAACGTCATACTATGGTTTCATCACAATGTTTACCTCCACCGAAAGCTTCTACTCAGTTGCCAGGATTCGAACCTACTTCTATAGACGCGGTGTCCGAACACGCTATCAACTAAGCCATCATCTCTTTATAACCTAAACTTTATTTAACAGCGGCTGTTGGTTGAATATAATGTTGCATTTAAAGCAGAATTTTATATTGTATAATAAACTTCTATTTTCCCAGTGGTAAATGGTGGAATGTTCCTCAAGAAATTGAGCTGTGTCCTATAAAGTAGCTGGGTGTCTCCATCTGTCGAGCGCGCTCCGGCTCGACATGTGATAAAGCCGGTGCGGTTTCGCGGGCTATATATCACGCGCCCTTCTCAGTACGAACACACGTAGAGCGCACGTCGCTGCTAAATTATATATACAAGTGCTCATACAGTGGTCGATCATAATTCATTAAAAAAAAAACAATATTATGGAAAACAACGAGCTTTTTTTTTGTTGATAAAAACTATTATAACACTAATGCTCGCCCATATCTACTAAATAATCAAAAACTATAGAAAATCGGTAGAGATACCGAGAAAAAAAATGTTCTTAACTGATTTCCCTCTGCCTATTTACATATACGAGTGCTTGTCCAGTAGTGAACTTCGACAATAGCAAAAAGAAAAACTTATCCAAATGTTTTTATTGAGGCTAAGGCTCGCCAATAGCTAGAAAACAAAAAAGAATGAAGAAAATTGGGTGAGAATCAGAGGAAGGAGATATATTTAACCGTTTTCCCGCTGCCTATTTGTGTATATATATAAGGTTTTTTCTAATGTCTTATCACTAACTAGACGGACATTAGAAAAAACCTTATTTACACAATATCGTCTCATCACAATATTTTGATTTACCAAAGTTCCGGCGCATTAGAAAATTCAAACCTAAGTTGAATGACGTGATCGTCAATCATACTACTTTTCAAATCGCTACTAACAATTCATATAATACCATGTGTTCATATGGTAATACTATTCTAGAGAAGCAACCTTTGGTGTAACATGACAGATAACCGTAATCGTGGTTTCATAAAGAGTTAAACCAAAAGTATTGACCACAATATCTCAAATGTGTCACAAATGAAAACACTTTGATTAAATTTATATCCAATGCACAAGCACTGATTCAACATTGCTTCATTATTACTTTTTAGAATTGGTTTAATAAAAATTGTTAATTTGAAGCGTGTTCTCATTAAATTATTTATTTTTTTAACTTTCTATTACGTGCGCTCTCAGTTTGATTACTCTTAAACAGAACAAACGAACGCTCAGTAGAATATGTGACTTGTCTCATTTCATTTAAGTTTCTTTTCGAATGGTATTATGATGCGTGGCAATAAAATTATTGGGTCACACAACGGGGTGGGATTAAAAAGTAAGTTCCTGATGTCATGCCACCGAGTTATGAGAGTGCTGTAGACTGTAAACAAACATATGTATAAAGTGATAATAAAGTATTATATATTTCTTCCTTTGCACTACGTTGTGTATCCTGTAAATATTATAAAAAGAAAGTATGTTATACTCCTTATATCAGCATAACGTATACTTATTCATATTATAAATGCGAATTTGAGTTTGTTTGTTACGCTTTCACGCCCTAATTACTGAACCGATTATCGTGAAATGTTTTGTACACCCTGTCAAGAGTACAAAAACGACATAAGGTACCTTGTATCCAAAATGGCTTTGTACAGAGGTATAGATCAAACTTTAATGTGACGCGATATCTGTCAGTATATTAGACTGATTAAAAAAAATCCTATTTTTCTCTCTCTTAAATATATAGGAAATTTTGTGAGAAATTGTGAAAAAAATATTCTGTGAAAGCCTGAGCCTTTAATATTAATATTAAGATATGCCACTTGGTAAATTTTAATTTCCCGTATGATTAACATGGGAAGGCTTGTTTTTTGGGTTTAGATTTTATAACTTTTTAATGGTTCATCAAAAGGGCTAGACTAAATTATTCTTGTGTTACACTCATCCCGTATAGGGTCGATGCAGTCAGGATTGGCAATAAATACTTCGTAGGTTCTTGTCACTGTTTAATCGGCCAGAGCTTCGCCTTACAATAACTTCCACATAGGAGTGCGTCCAGATCAGAGACATCTTGCCCTTTATATGCCACCGATGTAGTCTCACACCGGAATGAATAATGAACAGCCGATAACTTCCACCAATAGCGTTCGAGGTCAGTAGTAACACCCCGATAGAGTCAATAGCGCGGTATCGCAGGTCAATAGTGGTTCCCCGGGTGGCGTTGTAGTCTCGCCTCTCGGGTGTGTCACGGTACCGGACGTAGACATTAACACTTGTATACAATCGAACGCTCTACAAAAAATCTATCTTATAATTTTTTGGATAAACCGACGTGTTTCGAAGTTATTCAACTTTAAAATATAATTTATATCACTTTCTCATTTTTTTTCAAATTTTTTGATAAAACTATCAAGTTTATCAAAATATATAATATTCTGAAATTATAACATCAAATAATTAATAGATAAACAATAAATTGAGTTGAAAAGAATAATAATTTGAATTTATTGAAAAATTAAGATACGATAGTATTCGAAATTTGACGGTTAAATATAAGGATCTGTAAAACCAAAAAAGATGTAGGATAGTCTAGCCCTTTTGATGAACTATTAAAAAATATAAAATTCTCAACCCAAAAAAACAAGCTTTCCCATGTTAATCATACGGGAAAATAAAATTTGCCATGCGGCATTACTTAATATTAATATTAATGGCTGTCTAGAGTGTATGCTACAATTTGTTTAATTTTTTTCAATATATAGATGAGTATCAAGTAAATTCGAAAAAACCCGAGTGAACTCACGAGCAAAAGCAAGTCATTTATAACATAAAAATGCAGAGGAAGCTGCGATTGGCCGACAGTTAGAACATACATCTATACATATTGTAAATAAATAAATTTGAAGTGTATATTGTTTGTCCGCGCTAACTTCTGAGTTAGCTGGACCGTTTTGATGAGACTTTTACAGGTAGATAAAAGAGGTATTAGAGTATTATGTGAGCTACATATCATTACACTTTCCCGTAGGGTTTAGGCAACAATTAATAAATGATATACTTATAAACTTTATAAAAAAGTCGAAGCAGTCATACTAAGGGCTGCCGATAGAAATGAAAACTCAAAACAATGGAATAACTGTGTTATTTTTTCAATTTTCATATTAATTATAATCTGAATTATAATACGTATGGCTAGATTGTATAATGACGTATCTCGAACAAATAACAACATCGACATATTTTGTGATGCATTTGGATCATTCAAGCGGCATTTGATTAAAAACATAACCTAATTGTGTACTTATAAAAAAAAAAACTGTTATTCTATCTATATAGTTACTAATTATAATGAGTTTATTTTGTCATCTATTAATGTCATGCATGCCTGTGACTGTAATTATTACACTGTAATTTTATTTTGTAATTTACCACATGTAATTTTATCTATGTGTAATATTTATGTTGGTGTGCTAAATACATAAAATAAATAAATAAATTAATCAAACGAGAAGTTAAAATTTGCCATGCGGCATATCTTAATATTAATATTAAGGGCTGTCTGGAGTGTATGCTACAATTTGTTTATTATTTTTTTCAATATATAGATGAGTATCAAGTAAATTCGAAAAAACCCGAGTGAACTCACGGGCAAAAGCAAGTCATTTATAACATAAAAATGCAGAGGAAGCTGCGATTGGCCGACAGTTAGAACATAAATCTATACATATTTGTAAATAAATAAATTTGAAGTGTATATTGTTTGTCCGCGCTAACTTCTGAGTTAGATGGACCGTTTTTGATGAGACTTTTACTGGTAGATAAAAGAGGTATTAGAGTATTATGTGAGCTACATATCATTACACTTTCCCGTAGGGTTTAGGCAACAATTAATAAATGATATACTTATAAACATTATAAAAAAAGTCGAAGCAGTCATACTAAGGGCTGCCAATAGAAATGAAAACTCAAAACAATGGAATAACTGTGTTATTTTTTCAATTTTCATATTAATTATAATCTGAATTATTTCAATTTCATAATTGAACAATTAAAGTCATTATCATTAGGTTGATTTTCACATCCATATGTTTAACTCTGTGATAATGTTAGTTGGTTCTTTATAAATTTGTGAACTATTTCATCGTTTTCTTTCTCATTCTTATATGTATATCGTTGACGTCTAATTTTTATTGGGCTTCTCTTCCTTTTTTTTGAATTCAGCAATTTCATTAGACTTGAGCTATCATCAGTGACAACCGCTCCTTCATCATCGTCCTGTCATATATATTTGTTATCATTGGAAGACATCTTCAATTTTCTTTTTCACATAATATCAAAGGATTCTGTGGTACATCGCGGCATACAGACAAAATAATAATTATTCATTAGCTTTTGACGTGTATCATGACACTTGATTAGTGCGATTGTCAAAAATAAAAATGATCAAAGAGAGTAGTTGTAGTAATAATATTCGTTCAATAGGACAGGCGAAGGAATTAATCCATATTGCCAATTCTGAAGTTGTCAATATAGGTAGTTCTTATGTATCCTTAAGTTAATATAAAGGCATAAGCTCCAAATCTTGTATGAATAAAATATAAAATCCACTACATGAAACACCAAAATCCCGCCAAAAACTCTGATCAAAGAGAATGTAATATTTAAAACTGTATAAAAATATATTGTGCTGCTAGAGTTAAAAATGTTACCAGACAATCTCTACATAAATAAAACTGTGGTCTCCGTCTTTTGTGCAGGTTAATTTCTGAAACATCTGAACCGGATGTAGAGACTTTTAGTGACAGATAGAGCATGTTTTATTAATTAATTAATATAATTATGACCAAGTTTAGAACACAACGGTCATTGAAAAACCTATAAACTTTTAGTTGTACTCTTATGTTTTTTGTTACTCATGACGGTTGAGTTGATTATTTTTGTAATTCACTCATTACTATCATAAAACACTCTTGTCTCACTCGGAATACCGTGTTACACAATAATCTCACATATTTAGTTAATTCAAATTAAGTTTTTATTTATTACATATGTTTAAGTCACTGTTTGTTTTAGTTCTCATTATATGAAATTATGATATCTGCGATACGGTTTGTAACCAATGGAGGTACCAATATTACTGTTAATTATGTACACATTGACTTGGAACATTAAAATATTATTATATTATATTATCTTCTTTGAATTATTTCGTTTCTCTCACCCAGAGTGTTTGTTAATTTCCATTGTCGAGTAGATAATTCAATGTTCAATGTTCCAACAAGATGGAGGCTCTCTTGTTAGAACTTTCCATGGAGTCTTTGTGGCATCTCAGAATTCATGGTCCGTGGTATTATTTTCCGTTCACTTCACTTATGCACTATAAACGAACTATATTACATAAACACCAACAATTTTACACAATATAGAGTCAAGTAACACAAGATTATGAATAAAATATAAAATCCACTATATGACGCACCAAAATCCAGCCAAAAACTCCGATCAAAGAGAATGTAATATTTAAAACTGTATAAAAATATATTGTGCTACTAGAGTTAAAAATGTTACCAGACAATCTTTACATACATAAAACTGTAGTCTCTGTCATTTATGCAGGTTAATTTCTGAAACACCTGAACCGGATGTAGAGACTTCTAGCGGCAGATAGAGCATTTTTTATTAATTAATTAATATAATAATTGCCTAGTTTAGAACACAGCGGTCATTGATAAACCTATAAACTTTTAGTTGTACTCTTATGTTTTTTGTTACTCATGACGGTTGAGTTGACTTTTGTGCTAATACGTAATACCAAGATGTGGTGATGAACGACTTATTCCTTCATTACCAGATTCAATAATGTGATCCCATACGTGTGGATTCGTAGTAACTAGTTTTATAAACTCCACTAATATTTTCCAATGCCTATATTATTGTTCTTAACATCACTTCGTATCTATAAATTTCAGAAGAGTGACAATTTAATGTTAAGTAGAGTTTCTCTTCGATCAAAGTGATCATAGATAAGTATGAAAATCATTGTCCATTCGCTTCAAAAAGATATAGTAAAAAGATTTAATGTATAAGATAAAAAAATCTAAAAGAAACCGGGATTATTTTTGTGGAAAAATCCCAGTCATTTAATAATATTTTAATAGAAATGAATTGAATAGGGTCTCGATTTTTTTAGCTTGAATCTCTTTCTATAGGTAAGCTCAGGTGAGGATTCTACGGGGGGTCAATATATGTAACGGCACCGAGAAAAATTACTTTAAATAAAATTTATACGCAAAATATATTTAAATATTCATGACATACAAGCAAATTATATTGTTACGCGTAGCATATTTTTAGAACTATAAATATTCTACTACTATAAATAATTGTTCTATGTTGGAAAATTGGGCTAAATACATTATATGTCAGTTTCAAAGTTTAGAAAGTTTAAAGGTTCCCCCTTCCGTTTGGACTGCGATGTTGTGTAGACGTGTTTCCTCTGTCCGTTTATTTATTTACAAATCAGTATTTCATTGAAAATTCAGTGTGTTAAATTCAAGCGTAGTACCAGGGCTATATAAACAGTAGTAAATCACCGAACAATTACTCACAATAAGTAAATGAGATAGATAAGAATGACAACACAAGTAATTAGAGTGAGTCCACCGTTTATTTCTCACCTAACTTGAAAGGGGCGTGTCCAACCCCAGCGCCTTCTTCTGCGTATGCGCATTAGTAAAATTATTGTGTATTCATTATTTTTATCTATCTGTCTTCATGACGTTAATAATATGAAAATGTGAAGTATTTAGGCCTATCTCCGCCGCCAGAACTTCTAACACAGTATTATGCCGTTAAAACGAACTCCACCCCAGTCTCCTAGTTTGAACCCTACTGGGTGTACTGAGTCCTCCCAAATGGATAACGTGGAAAAGAACATCAAATAGTAGCAGAGGAAGAAAAAATACGTGAAGATATCGACCTAAATTACGTAATGTCTGAAATGAAAAGTATGTTCAAAATGTGGCAAGAACAGCAAGATATGAAGCTCGAAACTTTACAGAAAATGCTAGAAGAGATTAAAGAACAAAATAATGTTATAACTACTTCAATAGAACTTATAGCCATGCAATATGATGATATAAAATCAAGAATCGAAATTATCCAACAAGAAAAACGTAATAATTTAAGTCAGATATTCTCAGTCTGGAGGAGAAACTTGACTCTGTTGAGAGGAATTTACGGCAATTCAATCTTGAGGCGAGGAACCTACCTATGAAAACAGTAGAAAGTAAAGAATACCTCACACAACTTATAATAAATGCTGGGAAATCATTAAATGTAACCATCCAGTCGTCCGAAGTGATATATACCGTATACTCGGAAAAAAGGCTCCAGAAAAACGGTGACAATCAGACTAACTAGTGTTATCTTAAAGGAAAAAATTCTGCAAACTTATAAAATATATAACAAAGAACATAAAGATAATAAGTTCAAGGGCTCTAAATTGAAGGTAGATGCCGCGCCGACGCCTGTATACTTTGCGGAACACCTCACAACTAAAATAAATGGACTTTATTATCTGTCTCGTAACTTTGTTCAAAAGAATGGTTACACTTTCTGTTGGGTCACACATGGTAAAATATATATTCGCGAAAAAGAAGGCTATCCGTCGGTACTTATCCAAAACGAACGTGATTTAACGGTACTAAGCGACTATTTACTCACGACATCAATCTATATTATGATGTTTTAATTACTTTGGAAATCGTATAATTATTTCTGTTTTCTTCTATTAATTACACATCTATACATATAATAAAAAAGAAGTGTCTGTATGTAATATCAAAATAAAAAATAAAAATTGATTGGGTATGAAAGTATACACACTACTGATAATAAAAATGCTATTTTAAAAATTTTCGTCTGTCTGTCTCTCACTTTGTTCCGGCTAATCTCCGAAACGGTTGGGCCGATTTTGACAGGAATTTTACTGCTAGATAGCTGAAATTATAGCGGGTTCTTTAAATTTAAAGTCTACTTTAAATTAGACTAGCTATTAACCGCGGCTTCGTCCGCAATGCCAACTCCAAAACGGTTTGACCGATTTTCACGGACTTTTCTCCGGCAGATGGCGGTCATCATAACAAGTAATTTAGACTAGTTATTACCGGTGGCTTCGCTCGCAGTACTATCTCCAAAACGGTTAGACGGATTTTTACGGGACTTTCACCGGCAGATAGCTGATCTTATACGAAATCATTTAGGTTATTCTATTTTACTAGCTGTAACCTGCGACTTTGTCCGCATGAAATTTAGCAAACGATATGTTGTTCACTGTAAACATTTACGTAAGACGTGCGTTCTACTAGACTCCAAGAATATATATCATTGAAATACATATATCTGTATTTATGTATTTAATTTGAATTATATTGTCTTTTTGGACATTTTGGCTGCCATTTTATTTAATTTCCGCGTTATCGTCTTCATAACTCAATAACTATAGTAACATATAAGACTATTGTATCGAGTTCCAAATGTGTTGCTGATGATAACCCTCATTTCACACACTGCTAGTATTTATATGTCTAATGTATACGTTACATGTTACTGTAAGTGACGTGCGTGTCGTACATATAATTGTTTTTAAAGAGCATTTCTATAATTCTGGTCTTAGAATTTAAAATTTCTTTCATACAATTTAAAAAAAAACGCGTGCAGAGCTGCGGGTACAGCTAGTATTTAAATAATATTAATGCACGTGCTTTCGAACACTCATTCATTAATAATCACTAAACAATACTGTCAACACATACTATATCCTACTCATGCTGTATAACTCGTACTCATAAAGTTTCTTATGAACTGAAAATACTACTTTCGGCATATTTATTTTATGGGAGAGTGGATCTTCAGTCCTGTTGTTCTCCAAGTTCATGACATATAGCTAAATGTCTACTATAAATAATATAAATTATGAAAATGAGTCTATTTTGGGGGCTTTTTTTTTCTCGAACTGACTACGCTATTGACCCTGCAGGGTCTTCACAGCTTCACCGGACTACTAAGGCGAGCGCTTAAGGCACTCAGCCGGTTTGGTTTTTTTGGTAACATACACAAGGGCGCACGCGCACCTCGGCTTGGGCTGTTACCTAGAAAAAGTCGCGTCTGACCTAGCTAACTATTCTAAGCTATTCATACATATATACATTTGTGAACCATACAATCGAAATTGCATGATTCACAAATGAATACGTGTATATCGGAATGAAACGAACTAAAACTATTCGATTCAGTTCGTTGAGGGAAAAAACAAAACCCTCCTACCATGTGTATGTATGTGCACGTGTGTGAGAGAGATGATCTCATATGTGTGTTCAAGTGATGTAGGTGAGTCACTGTATCGCGATAATAATATCTCGAGGGCTCCGCGCGGGGGCGACCTAGGCTCGAGATATTACTGAGAACCGCGATGTGTGCGGGAGCTAAA
>MU159139.1:213827-243100 GCA_015888305.1 Antheraea pernyi | reverse complement strand
ATAAACAAACAAACAGACAAAATATAATAATATAGACAAAGTATAAAAAAAGTTTTTTTTGGTCATTTGTAGCCATATCCATTCATCAAAAAGTTGTTATTTTAATTGTACATACACAAACTTTATTTTTATAATACGTAATATAGAACAAATAAAAAATTGGAAATAAAAGTAGTATGAACTATTTGAATAGGAAAACAAAATAAACTTTGAAAATGTTAGCGTTGATACTTACCACATAACTTCAGAATTGGCAGTATGGATTAATTCCTTTGCCTGTCCTATTGGACGAATATTATTACTACTACCGATCACGTTGCCATGGCAACGTATATAATAATAACGTAATCGCTCAAAAGCAAAAAAATTGCCCGATTTTGAAACATTCTTCATTGGTGCTCTGCTTCTATTGATCTTAGCGTGATGATATATAGCCTATAGCCTTCCTCGATAAATGAACTATCTAAAACCGAAAGACTTTCTCAAATCGGAATGGTAGTTCCTGAGATCATAGCGTTCAACCAAACAAACAAACAAACAAACTCTTCAGCTTTATATATTAGTATAGATATATATAATTTAATACATATAAAACAAACAAGTTTTACTCCCTTCAAATGTACACACTGTTACATGCAATGTTTTTTTTGTGGTCTGATGAGTACGTCTAAAAATAATCATAACGTATGTGACAAACTCAAACTCTAAGTACGGCTTAGTTGATAGCGTGTTCGGACACAGCGGTCTGCGTCCATGGACGGAGGTTCGAATTCTAGCAGCTGTGTCGGAGTTTCCGGTGAAGAGAATCATCGTGATGAGACCATGCGGCGGTAGGGCTTTGTCTAAGCCCACACGACTACCTACCACCCTTGATTTTACCTTCTTAGACAACATCGTCATTTCAACAGGTGAGATTGTGGCCAAATGCCAAAACACACAAAGTATTTACAAAAATGAGAATTTAATTATGTCTATATCAGAGCGTAGTAGTAGCTTATCTACGAATGTTCATTTGTTTTTCCTATATTTGTTCTATCGTACTCCAATAACATTACAAAATATAATATCCTTGTAAGATACTGTCATTGATCTAGACATAGAAAAAACCAATTATACAGCTTGTGCATATTTCGACTTGGGAGTGTATCCCAACTTAAACCACCTCCCACTATTGTCATGTATTTTTACTGTAAAACGCCTTTGTTTGTTACAACTCAGACCTCAAGAGTTAGCGACTATCCTCAGAATGACAGACTTTCATATATCGGTTGTATTTTGCAGTGACCAGTTTTATTACTTTTTATCACCCAAAAAACGGTCATCCGGAACGAATTGCTTTCTTGGGCGACACTGGCGATCTTTGACATATCGGCTAATCTGTCATGGCATAAAGTTAAAAAAAGTTTTTTGAAAACTTTATGCGCGGTATGAATAATGATAAAATGCACTGATATATCGTTACATGTACTGGAGTTGGTTATGCATATATGTGAATATATGTATACTATACTACGTTTTTTTTTCGAACTGACTACGCTATTGACTAAGCAAGTTATTATAAGTTATAGCTTCACCGGACTACCTATACTACGTTGATCTTGATTTTTTTTTTTTTTGAACTGACTACGCTATTGACCCTGCAGGGTCTTTACATCTTCACCGGACTACTGGTACGTTGATCTAGAGATCCAGTGAGAGTAATTATATTTAAAAAAACGCGATTCTTTTTGGGGAATTCTATTTTAAGCATCGAAGAAAATATATAAAAGTTTCTTAGTAATTTAAAGAAATTGCTTGTGTATCTACTAATTAATATGCACCCGTATCTTTTTTAAGAATAAAAAATTAACTAATCTATCATTTGTTATCATAGTCCATTTACTAGAAAATTATTAATTCGAGTTTAACAATAACTAATTGAGATATATAAGCAAGTATGTGCTTAGTCGTAAACAAGAATATTTCATAATAAAATCAGCTCGAACTCTCCGCACAACGAGCGCTAATTACTGTACGCAGCACTTACAATTAGGTTTTATGGATAATTAAAATTAGCTACGAACTCGTGTTGTGTTCTGCCTTGCTACAATAATATTAAATTATGCATATCTGCTGTTGGTACAATTCAAACTATTGTGAGTATTGTATTTGAGAGTAAAATGTATCTAATTTTATGAAGCGTGTAGTTAAAATTCGTTTGGGTTATCTAAATACAAGAGGAATAAAAACTTTTCCATCAATTACCATATTCTAAATGTCTCTTGCGTAGAATAACATTTTTATTTCACTTCAAAGCTACACTATAGTTGTTTAAGTAAAGATATGATTATCATAGAGATTTTTTATTATTTTAATAACATTCAAACATTGCTTATAATTCCCGTGCGGACAAAATATGGAATAATTTAAAAACGTCCTGTAAATAAGAGTTGCCAGTGACATAAATATAAAATTTCCGTTTGAAAAATAATTTCTAGATTTTAAATAAATACTTAATTTGTATTAACAGTAATTTAAAATATACATAATAAAACATGCGTTAGGAAATTGAATCTCAATATAGTTCTACAAATATTCCAAAGTAAACCTAGTTAAGTAACAAAGAAATTCGGACCATCTGACATACAGTAAGTATAAGTCATTTTGATACGTTTCAACGCAGTTCCGGCTCAGCTAATAAATGTATATATATTTACACTCATATCTTCTTCTTACCCTTATCCCACCTAAGTATGGTCAGCACATCATGTTTTATTTTTCCACTTTCCCCTGTCAGACGTCGTTCCAGTATTCACAACCTTTATACAAATATCCGTCCATCTTCATACTCAAAACTTGTCTCATTCCGCGACTTTCATCTCTTATCACAATATTGCCGTACCATGTTAACCTGTTACTCCTCAACTTCTCTATTCTTGGTGTTATTTTCAATCTCCCTCTGACTTACTCATTCTTAATTTTATCAATTTTAATTACACCACACATCCACCTTAACATTCGCATCTCTACCACATGTAATTTTCTCTCATCCGTCTCTTTCGTAGCCCAGCACTCAGATACAAACAGCATGACTAGTCTTATAATAGTTTTATACATCTTCCCCTTGAGTTTCAAAGTGAGTCACAATTTACCCCCTAAGGTGTCTCCTTTCGTCATTTCATCCACCCTGCATTTATCTTATTCCTCACTTTTTTTAGTCTTTCTTCCGAAAGATTCTATTTATTTATCTATACAAATAATAAAATTGTAATTATGATTATATTCATGTCTTGTTATATGTATAGAATAGATTGTAATAATGCTATTCTGAATATTCAATTGATGGCAACACTGAAAGAGAAATAATTCGCGCATTTCCCGCGATCCAGGATGGCGGCCATTACGTCTTGCGCAACGTTTGAGTGACATCGGCGTCGTCGAATTTAATTTAGACACCTGAGCCCGCCCGATGCATTATACATGAACCACTTTTTCCACCACATTCATTTGAAAAGCGACATTTCGCCTTTTGTATTTTAATGAGCCGAGATAATATTATTTTTTCCCGAATTCTCGCGTAGATTGTCGCGGTTGAGTCTTCTTTATAAACAAGATTTAGGTTGATTATGTA
Organism: Antheraea pernyi; assembly: GCA_015888305.1. NCBI lineage: Eukaryota > Metazoa > Arthropoda > Insecta > Lepidoptera > Saturniidae > Antheraea > Antheraea pernyi. The sequence continues at coordinate 239,490 of MU159139.1, read as the reverse complement.
TACTCAAATATGGATTTTAAATGGCTTTATTTTTTATTATTATCCTTGATATTTTTGTTTATGAATATAATGTGCAGAATTTTGTAGAGTATGCAAAAAAGGGATAAAATTTATACACTTCAATGAAAACACTCTCCTTAATTATTATTTACATCTATTATAAAAACATATTTTCATTATTATTTTGTCATGACATTTCGTTGGATGACGTCACACCATTGTAAACAATACTATTGTCTTTGGTATAAATATGACAAACAAACTGTTTGTTGTCTGAAGCTGTGGCGCCATAATGGATGATTATCTTCATATCGTCAGGAAAAAATATTGTATTCTTTATTCAGCCATTAAAATGTATTGAACATGAAAATAAAAATTATGATATTCAGTTTGCGTAAATGATCTTCTATACAAATAATAACAATGTAAATCTAAGGAGTTTCTACATTTACGATTTTCGTGAAAAAAATTGTTGCAAATGTCTAGGAATAAGTAATAGAATACATTTCATTTATTTTTAGAAATGTTTAACTATCTGTCTGTCTGTCTGTTTGTATGAACACGCGTCACTGCTAAAGTACGGGGTTCACAATTGTTTACACCCTTACTTGCTGGTTTGAACTGGTTGAAGAATGATGAATAACAATAAATATAAAACTGACTCAAACTGGTGTTTAATATAATGAAAATACGTGTGCACAATACAAAGATCGGAAGCGAACAGAATGTATGGAACGCCGCGACCCTCCAACCACATCCGACGTGGTGTTGTAAATATATTATTAAATTACGTAATTTATGTTGCTTCCCATAAAATCGTAAAGCATATCCTCGGGAGTAACTTAGTGTTTGTTTCATTAAAATCGGTCCACTCTATCAATAGTTATTGTAGTTTTAATGACGACGCGGCGTAAGTACGAGTGAAAAGTAGACAAGTAAATGTACTTAATACAATGGACTTAATACATTCAGGTGACTTTATTGATCACCGTTTTTACATAAACTTCCACGCACACGAAGTCGCGGGCACAGCTAGTAGACTATAAAAATATAACTAGTTTAATTTACCTACCACCTAAATGTTTTTATGTGTAATTCTTATTGAAACCGACTGTACGAGTATATATCGTTACCAAAGCTATAGTAACATGGCGATATGCTCGCTGAGTCTTATAATAACAGTAACAGGGCATACCCTGTTACTAAAAGAAAGTAGTGAAAAGAAAATCTTGTTCGAGGTCGGCTACTGGGACTTGCTGAAAGATTTTTGAGATACTTTAATAGTCAGTCAGTTATCTATACTAATAATATTATAAAGAGGTAAAGTTTGTGAGTTTTTGACGTTGGAGGGTGTAATCTCAGGAACTACTGGTTCGATTTGAAAAAATCTTTCAATGTTATATAGCTCATTTATCGAGGAAGGTTATAGAATATGTCATTACGCTAAGACTAATAGGAGCGGAGCAGCAATGAAGAATGTTTCAAAATCGGGTTTGTTTTCCTCTTGAGAGCTTCCGCTGCGTGTTGACGTTAGTCGAAAGTAACCATTCCACGCGTACGAAGTACGAAGCAGAGGCTAGTATATTATAATGTGATTCGAAGCCGCTGACCTAACCTATATAAAATATATTGTTGCAATAAATATTACTTTTATGTTTTTCGATATTAAATAATACAATTGTAATGTGAATATAATACCTGTAAATAACAAGCGATAATAACTCAAGGGTGAAGTGTGACGATGTTGTACGTGCGTACGCTACCGCGTCCAGATCGGAACTCCTTTTTTTCCTGGACACTTAGATTCAAGAGCCAGTACTATAACTGGTCTATCGGTCTCATAAAGTACGTACTAGTATGGGAACACCTCAGGCTTACTACAGACCTATTACAATGGCTGCTTTGGAACTACAATGTGTCGAAATGGATCATTATACTAAGTATTACGCTATGTGTACGCCATAAATATTCTGCTTTCCTTCATAGCATTCGAATTGCGTATACTATCTTTAATATCTTAACACACTTGAGTGTTGTATGTCACACATGTACTTCAAAATCGTTATTTATATTGTGCAGTACAATACAAACCAAAGTATAACTTTGAAAATATTGGCAGAAAGCATGAATTGTTCTACGAATATTTGACAACAAAATTGGACCCACAATTTAATAGGAGTGTGTGAATAAGATTTACAGCACTACTTTTAAATTCTTGGTATACTGTATATTTTCTTAATTGTTTCAAAAATAAATACGTAGCCTATTCGAGTCGAGTTGAATTGAAATAAGTTGAGAAACAACATACATAATCAGAATTTACATGTAACCAATTATAAAGTTTCTCAAAAATATGCCAATTAAGTTAATATTGATGAAAATGTAATGTACTGTGGCGTAGTACTGGAATCGGCTGATACAGAGCCCTTGAGGCATGTCGCGTGCAACGTGAGGGGTTTATTCTCATGATAAAAACAATTATCTCATAATTTATATCAGCATTACTTTACTTTAGAAAATTTAATGTACAATCTTATCCAAGATCACGTAGTTAATTTTGATACAGTTTTGAACATAGCTTTAGAGAATTTCTTCTTGATTATTTCTTGTAAATTTATAATAAGGGTATAATTACTACATTACTGTTTATAGTATTGTACATTTTAAATATACCTACAAAAAAGTATATGATGTCATTTCTATCTCCTAAGGATAATACTCACAGTAATCATTATCATTTAAATATTATTAAAAATTGATTTTCAATTTTATCTTTATTCTTTTCTATTACTATGTTGGAAATACTAATATTCTATTTTGTTCGAATTATCTTCACAATAATATGAACAGTGTAAAGCTATGTGCCAATACGTTATCGGGATTAATTCTAGTATTCATCTGATTATTCTTCTTTTTTATCTTTCTTTGGCTGTTGTCTCTTATGTTTTCCATACATATGAAAAATAAAAAAATAAAGCGAGAAAACCACTTTAAACCACTTCAAATTTTCATTTTCTTTTGTTTGTCTAATTTCTTACGGATGATAACTCGATCATCTGCTCAATTAAAAAATACCTACTATTGACAGGATTAATGACGTAGGAGAATAATAAGAGAGCTAAGAGAGAATAAATCTACAACTGTTTACCAATGTTTCTCTTTTCAAGTGTTTATAGATTTTAGTGTGTGTAAGAAAGAAAAGAGAAATACAAATACACATATTAATAAGTATGTATAAAAAATATAGTCAAAAAAATCTTTGTCTCAAATCTTTGCTTTCAAATGCAACCGTTACATATACGAGGTGTGTTTAAAAAATAAGGTGACTTTGTATTTTTAAGAAAAAATATTTATTTATTTATCAATATTTATGTTGTCCCTTTCAAAGTAATCCCCGTCAGATACATACACTTATGCTAACGGTTTTTCCAATCCTTAAAGCACTTCTTAAGCACTTTTCGGTATAGCCTTGAGCTCTTACAGCGATGCCGTCCTTATCTCCTCAATCATTGCAAATCTCCGTCCTTTCATAGCTCTCTTTAGTTTTGGGAACAAGAAAAAGTCACATGGGGCCAAATCCGATGAAAAAAAAACAGAAAAAACATCATTCAACAGTTCTTGAGCGATGCTCATGCGACGGTTCTTTTGGTCAAAATTTAGCAATTTCGGGACAAATTTCACTGACACACGTCTCATGCCCAAAACGTTAGAAAAAATTTCATAGCACGAGCCAAGCGATATACCAACTTTCTCAGCAACTTCTCTGATAGTGATTCGACGATTTTCCAAAACAATTTTCTTCACTGCTTAAACGTTTTCATCAGTTGTTGACGTGCTTGGACGTCCAGAGCGAGGCTCGTCATTGGCATCTTCCCGGCCATCTTGGAAGAGTTTGTACCACTTGTAAACATTTTTTTTACTCAGAACAGTTTCACCGTATGCCACTGTCAACATGTCAAGTGTTTCGGAGCACTTTATTTTATTTTTTACACAAAATTTGATGCAAATCCTTTGATCCATATTTTTCGTTAGCAAGAAATCGCCGAGTACGCAAATCACTTATAACCTTTACGCCTCTCACAACCAAACAAAAAAAGCTATACACTTAAAACTTGGTACAGATGTTCGGAAAGAGTGTACCAACATAACAAAAAAATCGATAATCGAAAGTACGTAGCCCGCGAAATTTGAAAAGTCACCTTACTTTTTGAATATGCAGTTTATATTTATTGATAGAAATTTGTTGGACCCCCATATAGGCGCCAAAAGCTCCAACGGAGGAATCTTTTAACTTGCTGCCATCAGTGTAGATATTGAGTATGGTGTCAGGGTGATCGAGACTGTATTCACACCTTTGACGAACATATCATTTTTCACACAGTCCATCCATACTTTTTTGGTTTTCCTCTACTCGTATATCCGTCCACAATCATACTCAACACTTTTCTAGTTACATGGTTTTCATCTCTCCTCATGACATGCCTACACCATGCTATTACCCATACCTTGCCCATCCATACATTGCTATTACCTATAACTATTACTCCTCAACTTCTCTGTCACTGGTGCTATTTTCAAACTTTCTCTAATATACTCATTCTTAGTCTTATCCATTCTAGTCACACCACATATCCACCTCAACATTCGCATCTCTGTAACATGTAATTTTCTCTCATCTGTCTCTTTCGTAGCCCAGCACTCAGATGCATACAGCATGACCGGTCTTATCTGGATTTAGTAGTATATGTATAAGTAAGTTAATATATACATACATAAATATATATATATACATACTACTATTACGTTTTTTATTTTTTTTTATTCAAGAAATATATAGCAGTCACCTCAGCGGCGTAGGCCTCCCCCAAACTTTAAAAAAAGAGGCTTTAATAAAGGTTCACAAATTAACTTCAACACTTAATTTGTAGTATTGTCTCTCCCGGGAGTTTTATCTTTCGTTTGAGTTTTGATTGCATGCTCTATTTCAGATTTCGACATCTCTTGTAGTTCAACATCTTTGTTAGATTCGCCGTTGTTATCTATTACGTAGTAATCATAATCTTCTTTTTTAGTGTAGAGGTTTTTATACAAATGTGTTGCTGCGCTTATTGTGTCCGGCCGTCTCGATAGCATATTCCCATTTCGCTTTTTTAAATTTAATATCCACTCTGATTTTTCTTTAAATACTTTTCGTATAGCTCCAATTTTTGTTATACAGTTTTCAAGCATATTTTGCCTTGTTATTTTCTTATTTTTTGATATGTTCCTGTTAATTTGTTTACTTATTTTTGTAATTTATGTCTTAGATTCTTTTTTTTTTATATAGTAATCTCCTTTTTCTAGCAAATCTTTTGTTTTATGATCAATGATATTCTCTTTGTCTTTTTTTATATTGGTTAGTAGTTTTGTTAAGAAAAACTTTAATTCTTTTTCCAACTTGTCATATTGTGCTTATACTTTGTTGTTTATTGTTGTTTGATGTTTTCAAAGAAACGCCTAATAACTCTGGCAATTTTTTTGTGTAGTAGGCAGGCCTATATCTTCATAACTTATATTATAATAACTGATGATCTCAGATCAGCGAATTATGCTTATCACATAGAAGTCAGTAATGTACATGCATTGAACTCACAACTTCTCAGCTCAGTAGTTAGGCTAACTACTATTGTGCTACGTGCTCTTTCAAACTAGCACGGTGACGATGAATATTAGTATACCGCCAAAGACGGTCAGTATTTTTGAGCTACGTTGCAGGATACTTTAGCTCAATAGTTTGTCGATTGACTATAAACTTTTCCCGATGTAAGTTTGTGGCCGAAGATGCTACGGATGGAACGGATTACCTATAAATTCTATAGGAAATAACCTACTACTTGAACTGTATTACGATGTTTTTCATCACCGAAAGTTCGGACTGCAAGAGTTCAACTTACGTCAATCAACACGGTGTACGAAAACGCTACGTAAGCCAGTAAGCCAGCATCACTTCGCAGGATACTGTGTGATTGTTCTGAATATTTTATCTAGTGGGCCTGGCCTTTGTTGTTTATTGTTGTTTGATGTTTTCAAAGAAACGCCTAATAACTCTGGCAATTTTTTTGTGTAGTAGGCAGGCCTATATCTTCATAACTTATATTATAATAACTGATGATCTCAGATCAGCGAATTATGCTTATCACATAGAAGTCAGTAATGTACATGCATTGAACTCACAACTTCTCAGCTCAGTAGTTAGGCTAACTACTATTGTGCTACGTGCTCTTTCAAACTAGCACGGTGACGATGAATATTAGTATACCGCCAAAGACGGTCAGTATTTTTGAGCTACGTTGCAGGATACTTTAGCTCAATAGTTTGTCGATTGACTATAAACTTTTCCCGAAGTAAGTTCGTGGCCGAAGATGCTAAAACGGATTAGCTATAAATTCTATAGGAAATAATCTACTACTTGAACTGTAAATGTGTTTCATCACCGAAAGTTCAGACTGCAAGAGTTCAACTTACGTCAATCAACACGATGTACGAAAACGCTACGTAAGCTAGTAAGCCAGCATCACTTCGCAGGATACTGTGTGATTGTTCTGAATATTTTATCTAGTGGGCCTGGCGGACGTTGTTCCGCCCTGATAATAAAATCACTTTATCTTCTGGTGAAAATCGTATGGAAATTCGTTCAGTAGTTTTAGAGTTTATCGTGAACAGACAGACAGACGTGACAGAGGTTTTTGTATTATAATACCTAAACCAAAAATACGAATTCTGAATATAATGTGCAAATGAGACAGGTTGGTTTACATGCCTCAGTCTCTCAAAGCGTTTAAAATATGTATACAATTTATTACCCTTTCTAGCGGGTGCGTACGGCATTTTTACGGCTTACCTTAAAACAGTGCAGATGGATACAGTACAACAAGTACGATTTGATAAGAAAATCTTAATATATATAAATCACGTGTCACGTTGTTTATCCGCGATGGACTTCTAAACTACTTAACCGATTTTAAATTAATTTTGCACACCGTGTGCAGTTTGATCCAACTTGAAAGGTAGGATAGATTACATCTTAATTTATAGCCGCAATATTATTTTATTGCAAATTATTTATCTATTATTTGACATTCACAATTATCTGTTAACTCCAAAAGATTTTAACAGATGGCGATATCTGTTGACTAGATTGAGTAAGTAATCAATAGATGGCGCTGCTATGTTAAACCTACAAATGTGTCATATAAGCTACAATTTAATAGCATAACCACCACGTGTTGCTGAAGCTAAAGTATAAGTTACATTTATTTTGTAGTAAACGAAATAAAGTGAAATTCAATTGTTTCTACTTTTTAAATTTTTGGTGTTAGCATAGCCGGCCACGTGTTACTTAGACTGAAGTGTAAATTAAATTCATATTACTGTAAAAGATTTAAGACTATCTGCCTTACCTACCTTATTCATAAGTTTAAGTGTCACATGTTATTTACTAACAACTTTGTAATATACTCATTTGTTACAAAATTAAATAAAAATAATAAATTTTAAAATTAATTCTTTTGCATTAATTTTTGCTTAATATCAACTGTATGAAAATTTTAATCAATCGTGTTCAAAGTCCTTCCCTTTCAAATCCCAATCCAGTGAATTGGTATACTAGCTTTAACGTTTCCGTCTTCGTTCGTAAATAATAATTTCATTGTACTAAGGGGTTATGGTAGTAGAAAATCTGTCATGGAGGTCATTATATTTTTTTACAAATGCCATCTATGTAATAAAGCAAGGTGGTCCCTGTGACTGATGTTCTCCTACCGTTCCTCTTAAATTGTTTACTATAATGAAACTTAGCCACAGCAACACGTGGCCGGGTCTGCTATATATAGTATAGTTTCGAGTCAAAATTGAACGCGATAAGTTTCGCTACAATCGGATTGTAGGTTTTTTTAAGATTTTTGGCGTTTGGAAATAAAATTGGAACCGGTAATAACCTACTTGGTGCAGACGAAGTTGCACGGGTCAGCTCGTTTACTATATAATTTGTTTCGCTGGTACTTATTATTTTGTAATATTTAAAATGATTTTACAATTCATTAGGTAACTCCTTATTAATATTAATTACGTATTATATCTAGTTACCTACTTATAAATTTACACTATTTGACTGGTAAAGAACGAAATAAACCAATGAAGTATGAAATTTTGTGTAGATGTCGCTTAACAGGAGGATATGACTTTTGTAAATTCACCTCCTAGTAAATAAATACTTTCACATTTTATAAACTTCGTGCGGTTCTTAATATGTTAATAATAAGGTCACTATTCGAATACCGGTACTCACTGGATGGTATAGCCAGCGAGATGAACACGTGCTTAGGTGGTTTACTTGTCTGAGGTGTTTGAAAAATTTATAGTCTTATCGCTAAAACCTATTAAGTTATTTTGCATGACGCATCTTCAACGAGACACGAATACACATGATCCATATGGATGGCTATTTAACCATGCGATCTAAGATCTGCAAGAGAGGTATAGCCAACGAGATGAACACATGCTTAGGTGGTTTACTTGTCTGAGGTGTTTGAAAAAATTATAGTCTCACCGCTAAAACCTTATTTTGCATGAAGCATCTTCAACGAGATACGAATACACATGATCCATATGGATGGCTATTTAACCATGCGACCATAAGAACTGTAAGGGAGTTTGTCTTCAGATTTTGTAAGCTACAAAACCATACACCTTCTTAAGGTAATACAATATAGGATTCTTTAAGAAAGTAATGAATAGGCTTTTAATGAAACGATAACACATATGTTAAGCTCCTGGTGTTAGTACTGTCTATAAACTTTGATAACTGTTTATTATTTCGTTTTTTTATTTCGTTTAACTCAGTTAAACGTTATGTGAACGATGGTGATGTCTGGAATTGACTACTTTCTGTGAATCCACTAAAAACGATTGTAACGTATTATGTATTTTAAATATATATATGGTAAAAAATAAACCAGATGGAGTTTCTGGCCGGTTCTTCTCGGTGACTGGCTTGTAGTTTTAAATTTCATAAGCGCGTTCTAAGGGCCTAAATTGAATAAAGTATTTATGATTTGATTAAAGTTTATCAAAGTTAATTTGTTTTTGTTTTATTTAATTTGATAATATGTGTTTTAGTCTACACAACCCGTAAAATAGTACAACAATTGTTCTAATATAATTACGATAAAGAAAACTTAAATTACTGTTTTATCTTCAACTGTACCACGAGTCATCATAGATAAAAATCTTTACAAGAAACCTCAAAATTCTTTAATTAACTGTCTATGGTATTATGTTCTGCATTTAATCAATTTTGTAACGAGTTCTTAAGAATTTGTGGTTATTAACTTATATATTTAATAGAAATAATTTATTGGAAAATTATAAAGGAATGCCTTATTTGTTCTACTTTTTCGTCTTATTTTGACAACCAGTTCTCTTTATTAAAGCTGCCATTTTTAAGTATTATAAAGTGTCTTGTGAAGACATCAGTATTCCTACTAGATGGTGGTCCTCTTGTTAGAACGTTCCAGAAAACATCTCAGAATTCGTGTATTTTGTTATTATTTCCCACAATAACCAAACTATCGTACGCAAATTGCTACCATATAGCACAATATAGGTTATAATAATTTAAGACTATGAATTAAAAATTAAAAGCCATTATATGACGTAAAATCCTTTCATTTTTTTATAGTGATTTTTTTTGGCAACGAATCCTTTATTATATAATTTCTGCAATTGTCGAGTTGGTAACGATATTACAAGTTTCTTGCGAACATTTCAGTGTTCTAACAAGATGGCGGCCCCATTTTTAGAACTTCCCAGAGAAGCTGTGTGGCAAGTCAGTATCCATGTTCCGTGGTATTATGTACCATCCAGTTCACTTGTACACAATAACCTACCTATATTACGTAAAACACCACCAATATTACAAAACATAAAGTCAAATAACACGAGATTATGAATAAATTACATTCAAAAACTCATTTTATCGTGTTGATACACGAAGCCATTTATGTATGGTTGCTGTTTTTTTTGGAAGGCACTGATAGTCTTATAGTTAAGGTTTATTAAGCTCTTATCAATCATACAAAGCCACAACTATAGTTAGCATATATCATATAATTAAAATCAAAATATCCGTATTGCAGTATAACACGGAACTTGCTTTAGTTGTATGAGAACGCTGCATTTAATCGTTACTCTGCGATAAATTAGTTCTCGGACTTGTTCAAATCCGATTCACACTCACCTAAAATGATACTTAATATAAATTATATTTTTATTATATATCTATGTAAGTCAGTCAATAGTATTGTATGTGCTGTAAATCGCTATTCTATGTCATACATATCATGCAATTTACGAAGAACTCAGATTAACATTAATTAGAACGTGTACAACTAAATCTGATAATGTCTGATGTAAATTACAATCATTAATGTAATGTTTATGATAATGTAAGCGATAAATTTACTGAAGATAGTTATACATATTACATTTTACTTGAAACACTACCACCGGTTTAGAAATCATCGCAGTTATTGAACATAGTTAGTAAGAAACTTGATTCGTTTTTTTTCTCTTTTATATTTTTGCTTTAAAACTATACAAGTTATATTATTTGAATGTTATGTGAAGTTTATTTCCATACATTACTATCATCGACGTCACTATCATCCACCCTTTTAGGATAGAATCCGCTTGACACAGTGCTTGACTTATTGTCTGTAAAATCGCTAATGATACTATGAAAACTTAGTATAGAACTTAATATCAAAACCTAAAAACCTTTCACAGGTCTTGCTGCAACAGTTACGACTCACTTGTGTCCAATGTTTACAAAATATAGCTTATCTAAGTTTTAGTGAACGTATCTACATTAAAATATACCAGTGAAAAGATTACTGAAATCTGTTTGATAATAATTATTATTACTCAAGATTTTTTCGCTCACGTTACGTTCGGGTGTGAATCCGGTCTCACTGATAAACGGACAGTCCGGTCGCAGCTGTTGGTCATTTCATATTCTAGGACTTAGCAGCTCAAAGGATGCCCCGAACAAAGACTTGCCTCGCTCTCTTGTAAATAAATAACTTACTATCACTTAGTTCAGTATCCGGAATGTTTGCACATAAATAATTCGTTTTAACACGGAAAAGACAAACATAGAAGTAGAAAGTTGCTCAGACAACAGTGTAAGTAAAATGTTCGGTGTGCATATTTTAGACGTATTTTAAACCTATACCAAATAATATTAGCCAACCAATGATAAACAAGGTGCGAGCATATTCTAGCTTCTGCAGCATATTTAAAAGCATCAATCTCTAAAACTTTAAGTTGTATTTCAAAAGCCTTTTTTGTATCTTATAGTGTATTTATTATGAAAGAGGAAGGTTATGATTTGTATTATTAGCCGGAAATTTGAGGCCTGGCTGAAAATCAGCTTCATTTTCAAAAACGGCAATACGCTGACGCCAGGCCTCATTGGCATAGTTTTACTTTTTTATGTTTAAGGGTTTTCTGTACACTTGTATTTATCTATGGCAATAAATATCTTTCTTTCTTACATAACAATACGCTACGGGCCTTCAGGAGCTGAGCAATTATCAAAGCAAGTGTAAGTAAGAAAGCACGCTTAAACAAAGTTCCAGCGTGTGTTCCAAGTGCAAGAGAATCGAGCATTAAACGGAATGAGACGAATTACATTAGGTACCATGCTGCATTATTAAGTCGTTGATAATTATGAATTGGCATAAGCTTTCCTAGCTGTGTAGACAGTAACTTAATTCAACGCAAAGAAAGTACGGACCAAAGCTAATTACAAATATATGTTTAAAATATGTTTAAATAAATGTACTTTAAACCTGTTTTGTTCTGGTCTGCAATCAATAATTTATTTTTGGTTTAAAGTTGTGGTGCCCAAAGAAACTTTCAGTCTTACCAGGGTTTGTGGAGCGCAGTGGATACTCAGCCCAAACTGCAATTTGAGTTTAAATTTCAAATCGACATAGGATTGAAACGGAAGAAAAATCTAGATTACACATCATTTTGCTTTAAAACCAGCAGTTACATGTTCATTTCGCCGAGCATGATTCCTTGTTTTCTATAATTTAAAAAAACTTCCTATATACTTCTGCAAGCGCCAGGCTACGGTTAATTACGATGGGTTCACAGGTTTACACATTAAAAAGTAATAAACAGATAGAGAAAGCTACTTTTTGATTTATTAATTTCTTTTGCAATAACAAGTAATACAGACAATCTCATTTTAACTCCTGTGGAATATCAATGTTATAAACAGTTGTTGTAGAGTTGTTTTACAATATCTTTCTAAGGCTATGGGTATTATAGCATATGAGTATTTTCATTTTGAAAATGAACCATCCTTTAGCTGGGTACAAGTGAACTCAGTAATTTTCTTACCAGGATTTACAACGAGGCAGTTCATGTGAGCGTTATTTTATACAACAATAACAACAATTTTCCTATAATCAACAGTATCTAAATAGGTAGTTTAAATTATAAAACAATACATCATAGCTATATTTAGTATAAAGTAAACTTGATGTTTTGAATTCTGTTAATATTTACAGTAGTAACGGTTCACTACGGTTTATTGTTTCCTCTCATAACCAACCGCAGTCAAGCGATCTCTAAATTTTACAGGAACCGATTTAAAAGCTCCTAATACATTGCTTCCTTATTTTTTTATTTTTTCAGATATTCACAGCTTGGTTCTTCTAAGGTAAAATCGCTTAACGTACCTTGTTACCGACATTTTGGATGATAATCTCTCCCCTCCTAGAGGTCGTAGTATAATGTTAAGGTGCACATAAATTAAAGCACCTTTCTCAATACTTAGGCTGAGTTGCACCGAAATATCGGTTATTGTAACCGTTAAAGTTAACTATAACAATGACGAGAGCCACTAACATTTACATTTACCAATCAAATCAATCATTAAACGCTTTGTAATTGTTAAAGTTATTCGGGTTACTGCATAAACAATGTAATTAGTCCCAAAAATCAAAGATTTTTTACTTGGCAAGACTTTGTTATATCTGTAACCAGATGTTCATTGGGACCAAAAATCAATGCATTGTAATTACTTTCCTTTGCATCTGTTTCCGTGAAGTTGTATATTAGATATTTAAGTATTGATATATTTATATATACGGTTAATTCGAAGAAAAGTAACACTAGTATATCATATATTTTATTATATATTATATTTTGAGGTGTATATTGAATTTTAATAACGTGTAAGCAGAAATAGTTCATATTTCATAGTCAGCTGTTTTAACAAATGCTCTAAGTACAAAGCCAATGCGTTTGCTAATTTTTTAGAAACCTGAAATCTGTTCAAGAATAATTCTTCGTCCCATTTTGCAAACCGATCAATTCTAGAAAGATAAACTTTTTTCTTCCTAAGACGCAAATTATCTTCAAATATACTAGTTTCGTCATCGGAAGAACTATTTTCAGTTTCCCACAGGATGTCTCTCAGCAACGACATAATATTTTAAAGTTTTTACTATTGAACTTGACAACCGATTCAAAAATTGACAATAACAATAACGTTAACCGGCCAACATCGAGCCGTAATAGTTAACGTTAAATCGTGACCTTGTCCACTGGTGCAACCCGTTTTTTGCTTAACAATAACTTTAACCGAATTTTTAACGTTAACATTAACTGGTGCAACTCAGCCTTGGGTTGCATGTGTAAAATGCAAAAATAATTTTTCAAATCTGACTGGTAGTTCGAGAGATTAACCAAACAATTATTTCTTAAACGTTTTCTATTGTAGCAGTTATATACATGCGTTGCAAATTTTGATTATTTTACACAGATCCTTATGATACTTTTTATCCTTTTTTTGACATGTTATTAATACTTGGAACAACAACAGAAATATAAATGTTATCCCTTAAATTGGGAAAAATTATACTTAAATGCTAACTTTCATGAAAATAGGTTGAATAATTTCGCAGTTCAGCGTGTACAAACATCATGTTACTGGATTTTTATGTATTTAAGATATTAACTTACTATAAAAAGTATAATTTTAATATATACCCAGCAATGAATATGAAAGTATTCGGCATCGCCGCTCAGTTGACAATATTGGCAAGTGGTAGGGGGTGTCTGATTGAGACCTATAAATGTTTGTGTGGGGATTATTTTTCAATTGAAACGTGCCTGAGAAGGCGGGCGCGGCGCGGGATAGCGCTGTTTGAGTTCCAATTATCGGCAGCGACTGTGCAAATACCGGCGCGTTGTGTTACGACGTGCATATTAGATGTCTGTGAGTTTCAGGCTTTATTCAGATCCCGGGAGATTTGAGTTTTGTGGTTGAATTATAATTCGTTATTGACGAGTTTCATTGTTTGTTTGTGACATCGTTTTAATGATTTTTGTGTTTATTTCTTGTTTTCATAGATACATAAATTTGCTATCACACCGGTGAGCTGGTGCGGAGTCTGTGCTGAGTCTGTATTTTCGGGTTTTTTTTCTACTTTATCAAAAAGTATGGAGTAGTAGTTAGTTTTATCGTTCATTTTACTAGCTTTCCGCTCGTGGTTTCATTCAAGTACATTTGTATATTAGACTGATTTTAAAAAATCGTTTTTTTCTTCTTTTTTTCGATAATCCGTCGCGTTTCCTAGTTATTCAACTTTAAATTATTATCTATGATATTTTCTAATTTTTTTTTCAATTTTTTGACGAAACTATCAAGTTTATCAAAATTTATAAATGTACCAAGCGGAATATCTTAATATTAATTATTATATATTTTATAGTTGTAATTTAATTTATATAATGTGTCCCCCTTTTTCACACCAGTTGAATTTTAGATAACTCTGAAAATCACCATGATTCAAACGTATATGATTCGAAAAATATAATATTATTTTAATATATAAATTTTGTCATCTTGTTTTACATAATCAAAGGTTGAGTTTCGAGAAATCCCATCTTAAGTTACGCCTTAATATAAAGTCAATATCCTCTGCTCATTTATAAAATATATTTCAATCATTTTTAGAAAAGTCTGTCTGCCTGTTTGGATGAACACGCATCATTGCTAAAACGATAACCTCACCAAATCATCCATCTTCTTCTCATCATCATCTCATCACCAATCCTCACCATATCATCGAGTAATATGTAGTCTTTGTGTTTCATTAAAATCGGTTCACTTTAGCAAAAAATATTGTAAGTCAATGACCACGCACGCGCCTTAAGTACGAGAGAAAAGTAGATAAGTAAATGGACTGTACTAACATTCAGTTTTTTTTTAATGATTAGTTACTGTTTTTTTACATTAGGTTCCACGCGGACGGAACCGCGTGCACAGCTAATCTGATAATAGAAATCTACTGATATGTTTTAATGCAGATAAATATATTATTTACAATACAATTTATACCAGTGAGTATAAGATATGATAATTGTCTTCTACTAAATCAATTGAAGCGATGATGGCTCAGTGATTAGCATGTTCGGATGCCATGACGATCAACGTGGGTTCGAATGCGTTGAAGAGAAAACTCGTGACAAAACTTTGACTTTTCTTAAGCTCGTCTGGCTACCTATCTTACCATAAGGGTAAGGTCACTCATTCTCAAGTCAATTAAAGAATTTTCTAAATAAACTGGACAATATTGTCATGAGTCATCCGGACGGTAGATTTTTAATAGTTGGGGACTTTAATCTAAGCGGAATTTCTTGCATAAGTTGAAAATCCGTCGCCAAGCAACTGTAGCTTTATTCCGGCAGCGTATTACAAGCTTAACATATAATATAATTTAATTATAATAATAATAGGGGGCCTCGCGAATCATTAAAAACGAAGTTTCAGGAATTCGGTATCTTAACTCTGCCCTCCCAACATATTCTTCATAATTTAATGTAAGTCCGCAAAAATGAGATAATTAAGTAAAAGAGCGACATAATTTAAATACTAGAAACAAATTGCAACAAATTGGTCATTCCATGCCTCAGGCTCACTAAGAGCAAAATACCGTTTGTCAGGTAATAGTGTTAGGTTTTATAATAAACTCCCAAAGCACATTACCGGTTTGCTGGATAGTGAGTTCAAGAATCGTGTCAAGCGGGTTTTAATGTCTAAAGGCTATTTTATAGGGTGGATCAATATGAGAACGATTGTGATATCTGGAAATAACGCTACTCTAAACCATTAAAAAACGAATGTACAAATTTATGTTTTGTAAAAATATATAAAATAAAAATATAAATCAAATCGAGTTTCTTAGCGGCTCTTCTGAATGGGTTGTTTGCCCGAACCTGTGATAGCTTTGACGTTCATAAGCGCCTTCTCAGGGCCTAAATTGGATAAAGTATATTTTGATTTTGAGCTGCACTCGAGAGCCAGTCCCTCTAGCTTTAGCGTGTTTAACATCTCGGAACACATCATCATTTGACATCAGGTGAGATTGCGGTCGAAGGCTAAAATCTATAAAGCATTAAATAATCACCATTGCCATAGACGGAATATAAAAACCCGCTCGCGATACATGTAGTTTCTGTATATGACTGGATTGCTATCATTTTGTGTATGCTGATAAACATGCTTTATTTTGCCACATGCCGGCATGACAGTAACGATTGTGCTAACCATCAAGTACAAATCTATCACTTTATCTTGCTACAATAAAAACTAAATAACGAAAACGTTTTATATATCTATTCAAAGTTACTTTTATGAATCTATGCTCTCTTTCCAATTTACAAAGATGGGAAAACATTAGGAAGCAATACATCAAGATATACATTGAGAGTAAGTTAAGAGGACGTTTGTGAAATATTAAAAGCATAACATCACGTTTAATAGAGAGATGGACGTCAATTTGCGACCCGCTTCAGCCTTTACGAGACATTCGGCGTAAACTGTTATCGCTTGGTGCAACTCATAAGCGAATGTAGGTCAAATTAATTTAACGTACCGACTTTTTATTTATTTTATCCTTTTTTATTATTGTATTGTAGTTGTCATGTTTATAAAATTCTTTGAACCTTACTCGTTACGAATAAGATTATAAATTCGTCTAGTGTTGTGTTATAATTGAACATCGAATCGACATGATAATAACAGCGCCAGTTTACTTTAGTCGCAAAATATAGATATGAATAATTCAAGTGTAGTATGTTCCTAATTGCTTCACTTATAAAATGTTATGATCCGAATTCTTTGCCTGAATTTCACCCTTTGAGATTATTTAAGGAAGTTTTTTTTTTATATCATAGGAGCAAACGTACTGGTGGGTCATCACTTGATGTTAAGTGATTATCGCCGTCTATAGACACTAGCAACACCAGGGGAGTTGCAAGTGAGTTGCCTGCCTGCGTATGGGGGAAGGGGAGGGAAGGTGGGCCTCCGGTGCTCTCACTGACCAAACAAAACGCAACAATGCAAGTACTGTTACTTTACGTGGGTATTTCTGTAAGAGGGTGGTACTACCCCGGGTGAGCCAACCCATTCATGCTGAAACCAGTAATAGCTTCAGCGTGGCTCTATCACTTATAAGCGTGGCTCTACCACCTAGAAGCGTGGCTCTACCACCTAAATACCTAAAATATATCCAACGAAATAATAAATAAATCAATAAATCGCTAATCGCTTATGACTTTCTGTTAACCACTCAAATAAAAACAGTACCCACGCACATCAGGTAAATATAAAAACTAACGCGGTTGAAGTGCGTGTACTCACATCGCTTCATCATTTAGACATATGTACTTTATAGTATCACATATGTAAAATATATATTTATAAATAAATAGTAGACACTTTTCTATACTGTAATATAGTGGTGAGGATTTAGACATTCGAGAAGAGAAACCCTTATAATATTCACAATACTTTGTACCTTAGTGTGGTATGAACAGATTATGAAAATAAATCGTAAGGCAACTTCACCATTAGAAAACAATAATATTATAGGAAACAGATTTATTCAATCGTGACAACAGTAGATGTCAGTCATATAAGGAAAGTCTTTTATTTACGCTGGATAGCAGGTGCAAAGAACAATTTATTCGGACGCGTTTATAATTTGCTAATAACCACCCTGTGTTTACGTACCTGTATATAATTAAAGTTATCACCACAAATTTGTAAAATATCAATAAATAAAATTGCTTGTGTAAAACAACCATATACTAAAATAATAGTTGCAGTAAAAGTTGATAGCAAGGAATTTATGAAATGAAATTAGATTGAATATTTTTAATGTTAGTTTACGGATACGAGTTAGTTAATCCATTACTGATATACATACCATCCGTGTTATTACAAAAAAGTTAAATACGTATTAAATACTTGCTTTAAAAAAGTTTGGGTACTTTCGTATTAAATACACCGCGTTCGCTCGCGTTATATTTTTTGCACGTCTAAACATTTTTTGTAGGTGGGGAAAATCCTGCATATGATACGCCTCCTGCTATCGTTGGGGACAGGGGCAACAGCTGAAGGGTTATGCCGCGACTCATACCGGCCATAAACCCCACCGGCCGCACGGCGCATAATATAACCAGGGTTTGGATCGCGCGGGCATTTGCACGTCTAACCTTTTTTTTTTTTTTTAACGTGGGGAAATCCCTTATGGATACGCCCCCCTCCCGGGGGAGAGGGTGGGTTATGTCCGAGTCGCACGGATTGCACGTCTAACCTAACCAAACCGAGATATAAGAGCAAGATATCGAACGTTCGGCGAGCTCGCCGAACAAAGTCTTATTAAAAACCGACCTAGAAGCACTATTCTTTTTTTTAATAACACGGTATATGTTTAGTTTGAGAAAAACTGATTATTTGAGTATATAATAAAATAGAAATGATAAAAGCATTAAAGAGTGTATTGTCAATAATTTACCTGTATCGAGTTGTATAAGAGTGGTGTGCCGGGAGTTCCCACGGATCTCCGTTTACCGGGGCCCGTCGGGAAATTAATACTCGACGCTGTCAGTTACCGCGAGAACTTTGTGCAGAGAACGCCTAGTGTGTAACCTACAACTCTGTGAACATGTCTATTGTTTTTTTGTTCAAAACTTTAGTTATGTTTTAAACCTATATGTCGTAGCTGACGTTGGAGACGATGGCTATAAAAGTATGACGTCAATCATAGATGACGTCCTTCTGGTCATTCAATCGATTAATCAGTTTAGACGCGGGTTTGGGAGAACAAGGGGGCCTGAGGGGCCCGTGCGGGGCGGGAGGGCGCAATAGGTGCGGGTGCGGACGTTGCCGGTGCACGAGAAGTGCCCGGCAGACTCGGGAAGGCCTCTGCGGACATGAGAGGCGGCGGTCGGGGGCGGGCGGGGGCGAAAGGCGCTCTGGACGGGGAGACCTGCCTGGGATATCGCGAGGGCAGCCGCGATAGTTCGCGGTGAGACCGGACGCACCGCACAGGACGCAGCTCGGGGGCTCAGGAGAGAATTGGGAGCAGGTGCACTTCTTAGTGGAGTAGTCACCGAGACATTTGACACATCTGGGACGCAGGTGGCAATTTCGGGCGGAGTACGCCTGACAGTTGTGACACTGTGAGGGTACGAACGATTTACTGGGAGGCTCAGCGATGACGCCGTTGAGATTACATAGGGAGGTCAGGGAGAACAGTAAACAACTGTGCTTCAGTCTAACTGATGTAATAAACTTAAGGTGGCCTATACTGCAGTATAGATTCTATAAGGCTTCAATTTCAAGCACACGGTCACTAATTGTCATGTGTGATAGGGAAGAAAGAATTTAAAAAATCAAATTAGAACAGGTTCAAAGTATAAGTGGTTATAAGCAGAGGCGTGAGCCCCGGTATCATTAAGCCAAATTGGCGTTATCTTATATAACCCGCGAACAATACGAGTTTTGTTTTCAGCGCGGCCTCTCGATTGCTCTGCGAAGCCTATTTAATTCAATTATCTTAGTTCGCACTAAACAAACGACATGTAACGCATTAATAATATGAAAACACACTTGGTACTCTTGCAATAGAGTTTCTTAACGATATGTAAATTTGTTACATCTTGAGCTATCAGG
The DNA here is from genome assembly GCA_015888305.1 of Antheraea pernyi. Taxonomy (NCBI): domain Eukaryota; kingdom Metazoa; phylum Arthropoda; class Insecta; order Lepidoptera; family Saturniidae; genus Antheraea; species Antheraea pernyi. The sequence continues at coordinate 219,407 of MU159139.1, read as the reverse complement.
GTATTAATTGTTTTATGTAATTGTGGCGACGGTAATGTATTTTTCTATTTCTCCATCACTGCCTCTCATTCATCAGAAAAATAAATTTAGACATGTGATGTAAAGACATTGTTTCATTGTATCATTTAGATATACAGTATTTGTTAAAATGACTGATACCTTGGTGCAAGACATTAATAATGTGGCATATTTGATTTTACTCACTATGAAAATAAACAACGAGCCTGCCCCAGCACGCTACCTTTTGTGTCTGCCATCCCTGACGTATGGTTTGGATTGTTTTTTTTTTATATTTGGTAACCAATCTTCTGGATTATTACTGCCATTGTCACATATTAAAACTTTCCATGGAATTTTTGTAGCATCTGTGAATTCATGTTCCATGATATTTATTATTTCACATCCACTTCACGTATTTAGAATAAGCGAACTTTATTAGGCGAGACACCACCAATATTACAAAATATCATATATATTAATACGTGAAGCTTAAGCTTTGTATCCCTTTTTAAGAGAATTGGACGAACGGATGAACGTGAAATTTGGCATAGTTAAAGTTTATATGGAGGAGAAGTGCAGAAAGTTTTTTTTATATAAAATGCATTACATGTATATTAAATTAATTAAAATATACATTACTCACACTACTGCTCGAATTTTACACACCATATACACACATATAAATGGAAAAGACATTTTGACATCCGTCACTCTTACGTTCCAATATTTTACCTTTTCAATATTTTTAACATGACTGACGTTTACCTTCACATTACTTGCATGCCCTTTGAAATCTATTGGTCAAATTGTAGGTTAATTTTATAATAATATATGGTTAACCTGTGGCTAGCCTTCAAAAGAACAGGATGCCTTTTGTCATAGGAATAGCCAGACGCATCTAAGCGTCCTCCAACGCGTACTAGGCCAGCGGTATCAAGAAACGGATTTAATGAACGAAGATGGGTATCGCTCTTAAGAGATTTATTGGATTTTAAAAGTTTTATTTCCTTAAAAAACGACTCATGTTGTGCTATTTTGGTGAGAGCAATCAGACTTTTATGTAGTTCAGGCACCTTTAACGTCCCTTTTGGTATCATACAAGCCGATGCTCGCCAAGATAGTTTGTTAATTATCATCGTGTGATGAGAAAGGTGTCCTAAATCCAGTAACTGGTAAGCTTAAAATAATTATGTATTATAATCTAGCCAAAGGAGACGTGGATATTTTCGGCCAAGTGTGCTTTTCGATGTCGTATTCAAGGAAAACGAATAGGTGGCCAATGACTATGTTTTATGGCATATTGAACATAAGTTTTGTCAACTCTTACCCTCTCTTAACTTTTACACTACCACAATGTCATGTTAAAGCACGAAAAGCCCTTGAATAGAAGAGAATATATGATTAAACTCGGTACACAACTAGCTATGCCATGAATGGCAGAGATACTAGATTTCCAAACAATGATACTGGGTGTATCACTATTCCTTATAATGTACAGACTACATTTAGTTCAATATCACCCAGAAATGCCACCTACCCATGATATAGTGTAAAATTAATGATAATTGTGTCATGAGTTGTGATAAATTTCTGTATTTTAGTAAAGTTGTCTTTACTTAGAATTTGAGGGCCTTACCACCTTATGTAACCGCCTGTTTTTGTTTCAAATTTATAATTAATTTCGATTTTCATTTAGACATAGAATTTTTTTATGTTTATACAATTAAAAAATAGTGGCAAATTACTGAGTAGCCATGATGAAAACCTTTTATAATAGAAGTATAACCCTTTGACAAAAGAACCCAAATAAAGTACAAACTTTAAAAAATCAATGAATTATGGTCGAATGTCGACCACTGGGCGCCCACTAGTAGAGTTAAATACCACGACATCTATTTATACTATAATAAAACTGTAACAAAGGGAAATCAACACATGAAATATTTTTTGAAAATTTTGATCGGGGTAAACTTTGTTATTGATATAGAAGCCAAAAATAAATAATCCTTTTACGATTTTTGTCTGTCTGTCTGTCGGTCAATGTCCCTGTTAACACGTATTACTATGAAAGTACTGAACCAATTTTGACGAAACTTGACACAGTGATACCTAATATTACAAGGTTACATCTAGGATAATTTTTGTCCCATAAAATGCAGGGAGTTCTCGAGGATAACGAAAAACGAAACGAAACGAAAATTTGTACTTAATGTAACTAGACTTTTTTACGACAACTTAGTACAAGAGTTAGCAACGTTGGAAGAACGAGAATTTTAGAAAATTTGGTTCTTTAAGATATATTATGCCCTTCCAAACAGGATTCAGAATACCTGGTAGCCGGTTAACGTTGTGTTTTTTAATGCGCATCACACGTTTACAGGTAAAAATTTTGATTTATAAATAATTTTAGGAACATATTTTTTTCACTACCTTTTAAACACTATTAAAAACATGAATTTAGCACTGCTAGACAATTTTGTCATTGGCAAGAATGTGCCCGATGATATTCTTTATAAATAAAATAATTAATTTCAAACCATTTTATTTTTTGCATTGCAATGAACATATTTCATAAATAAAATTGACGTGAGCTGTCAAACCTATCATCCTATGTTTGACAAGGTATAAGCTCTTTATATGAATAGGCTATATTATAACATTTATAATTTTTAGCAGTGAAAAAGCAGTCATGTTTGGCTAGATAGAACACATTATAGGCTTCGGCCCATCACATTTATATATCAGCTAATATTATACATAAGCTTTTGTTCCGATGTTTACAAACCGATATGATGACCAAATGTCGGATTTCACAATAGATTACCCCCATTATTAAATTCGAGATGAACGCAGCTGCGAGTAGACTCTAGTTAATAATAAATCCTCGTTCCACGGTAAACGTGTTTTCAATTGTCCGGATATCTATAACAAATCGTCCCTTATACAAATTGTCTAGCTTACATTATGGATTGCGACCATTGAGACCAACTAACTGCTTAAAGCGCGATTTTCGTTGTACTTGCAGTGTTCAGTACGTACGTTATTTGCCTCTACCGTTAATGTTTATGGAATAAGTTATGGTAAAATCTAGTATGGTTTTAATTGTTGTTGGATTTTGAGAAAAAAATAACAATTAAAAGTGTACATAATTGTGAATATCCATGGTCTGATATGAGATATCCATCTATTCATACTTATTCAGTGTTTCTATTTTGTCGAGTTATTTATTTCTTATTTGAAGTGAAAGTTTCTTTAGGCGTGTTAAGCACTTTTTGGGTGAACTAAAATCATGGAACGGTGACGCTAACCGAACGCTTTCCATGAGTAAGATGTATACTGTTTTATTATCAAGGCGGAACAACGTCCACCGGGCCAGCTAGTTTTAAATAATTCAGATTGTAATTAATTTCAAAATTCAAAAGAGAACACGTTAATTCCATTATTCTGAGTTTTCACTTCCGTCGGCAGTCCTTATGACTACTTCGTTTTTTTTTTTATTAATATATTTAATTTCATTTTATTCTACAAAACGTATACAGTATTAAATAAGTAATAATATAAAGTAGGGGATTATTGTAAAAATATTAATAAAAAATAAGGTTTCAATAATGTTTATTACGGTACCCAAAGGCATGATTTATGACGACCCGTTTAGGTAAAGGCCATTCAAGACGCCGTAAAAAAAAAAACGCATGAGCCGGCTACCCATTCAACGATATTGAGGGTACGGACCACTCCTATCAAATCTTAATAAAACATATAGGACTCGCAGACGGGGACCAGCGTACTATACTATATGTATGGTAGGTGGTGCTGCGGTTAACTTTTAGGATTTTTTTTATTATCAAAGCAGGACAACGTCCGCCGGTCCTGCTAGTATAATATAAATGCTTATCCAATTAAGTACTGTAGTTAATGCGGGCATTTAATGTAGATCAAAACTGCCCTTCATTTTATATCATTGCAATGAACACTTTAGAAAATATTACAGATTTAAAATTACGCGCAACAAAAAATAGAACGGGTAAAGATTATTTTATGTTATGTATATAATATTATTATTATGTATTAATATTATAATATTATGTATATATGTATTTAATGTAAATATCAAAATGGTGAAAATGGATCTAAATACTTATGACAGCTCCACAGTAGTACAACGCACTCTTGCAAAGCCGAGCAGGCCGCTATTTACATATAATTTTAAATTGTATATAGTAAATAATTTACACTGTTTATAAGAATTCATCTAACCTTCTGCTTCGTTAAAACATCTGTTGCTGCTTCAAGGCTTTTGTACGCACTTTTAGCATTCCTTCGATCTACAAATACGGTGCCTCCTAGATAGGCCACGAGACCTAATGTCCCTGCGTAAATTAACTCTTTTTTCATGACAACACACATTTTACCAACGTGTTTCCAAACATGGAATATACCTATAAATTAAAACTCAACTTAACATACATAAATTTAAGTGGACACCATATTCCTATTACAAAAACTAGCAGTTCGAGCAATTCATAATTTATAACATGGGGCAAATATAATATATTTATAATTCGGTATCTTAACTCTACCCCGGGCGAGGCGACCCATTCATGCTGAAACCAGTAATAGCTTCAGCGTGGCTCTACCACCTACAAATGTTAAGTACGAGATAAGAGTAGTAATCTTTAACTGATTTAGTTGAATGCGCTAATCCCAGGAACTACTAGGCCGATTTGAAAAATTCCTTCAGTCTTAGATGGCTCATTTATCGAAGAAAGGTACTGACTTATATATCATCACGCTAAGACCAGTGGGAGACGAGCACCAATTAAGGATGTTTCAAAATCGCAGATCCACGCGGATGAATTCACGGGCAGAAGCTAGTAATCAATAAATACATTGTTTCTAAAAATATTACTATAAGCACCAAGTAAGTGTGAAACAATACTGCCATTTTAGAGGTATCTCAGCGTGCGTTGTATAAGCCGTAAAGAATTATACGAATATAATGTACTAGCCGACCCGTGCCCACTTCGTTGGGCGGTAATACGTAAGCGTGGAATGGTTATTTTGCGCTAAAACGCAGCGGAAGCTCTGAAAACGAAAAAAATACCCCGATTTTGCAACATTCGTCATTGCTGCTCTGCTCCTATGTGTCTTAGAGTGATGATATATAGCCTATAACCTTCCCTGATAAATGAGCTATATAACACTGAAAGAATTTTCCAAATCGGACCAGTAGTTCCTGAGATTACCCCTTACAACGTCACAAACTCTACCTCTTTATAATATTAGTATAGAAAACAAAGTTCTCCGTCGCGTCTGTCTGTTCGCGATACTCTAAAACTTTGCACTGATTTTCATGCAGTTTGCGTTAATAGATAGATTGATTCATTCAATTCAATTTAGTAGGTGGTAGAGCTACGCTGAAGCTATTACTGGTTTCAGCATGAATAGGTCGGCTCGCCCGGGGTACTACCACCCTCTCATAGAAAACCGACGTGAAGTAATAGTGCTTGCCATCGTTGCGTTTCGTCCGGTCAGTGAGAGCGCCGGAAGGCCTCCTCCTGTCTCCATCCCCCCCTCCCC
>MU159139.1:166841-213399 GCA_015888305.1 Antheraea pernyi | reverse complement strand
TCGTAATATAACTATTGTATTGCGTTATTTCTTTCTTTTTTTCACTTTTATCTATAGTATTTTTTTTTGTCTATTTATATTGCCACCCGGTAGTTATGAAAATAAAATGTCTCCTTAGGTTTGCCTGGAAGAGATCGCTCTAAGCGATAAGGCCGCCTAACTGTACACATATTGTAAACTGATGGCTAATTTTGTATATTTTGAAAGTGTGTGCAATAAAGAGTTTTATTATTATTACTTTCTATACGCATTTCTAAATACAACGCTTATTTCTCAGAATTAAAAAAAAAACCTCTTTATAGTTTACGTTTTTATTGCCACCAGTACAGTAGTAACTGAAGTTGCCGCGGATATATTTATCTTCTCACTTATCACGCATAGTAGAGTTCATTCCCGAAATCAATACGATGTCTATCGTGGAGAGCAGGGTAGGAAAATTGTATCCTTACATTGCAAAATGAGCTAAATCCAATTTTAGCCGTTTCTAATATTTGGGTAATTTTTCAAGATCTTCAAATTTTGTACATGTAAAATATGAAGATCGTAAAACTGAAAACTTTATGGAAGGTAAAATTAGAACTTCGTCCTGGTGTATAAAAACTCAAAGTGTTTAAAAAGTTAAACATGTTATGTGAACTATTAAAATTGGAATTAGCTGATTTTTAAATGTAACGACACAATTCTTGTCCAGTAAGATAAACAACCTAGTCCGGCCATAAGTTCTGTTACAAATGAAAATGCATAAAAAAAATGAAGTAATGTAATATTATTAAAATTTATATATTTATTAGTTTCAGCAAAAAAATAAAAAAAATTCTATTCGAAATAGCCACCTTTGGCTTTTATACAGGCCTTTAATCTGTTTGACCACGAATCTATGGATTTACGTACTGATTTCCAAGGGAAATTTCGCAACTGCTTGCTCCAAAGATTTTTTAAGAGACTCAATGTCACCGTGTCGTTTAGATCAGGCCATGTCCTCTAAAACTGACCATAATCTAAAGTCTAACGGGTTGAGGTCTGGGTTAGATGAGGGCCAGTCTTCAACATTTATATAAAGTCCGGAACGTTGGTTTCAAGCCAGGCTTGGGTAGTTCATCCCTTGTGACCAGGTGCAGAGACCTACTGTAAAATCCAAGGTATATTTAAAAAAAGTGTATTGCTTAGAGGTTTCACAACATGATCCAAAACTGTACCTTGATACACTTTGGCTAAAGTTTTCACTCCTTTTTTACAAAAATGTAGTTTTGCGACTCCTTGATAAGACACACCCCAGCAAACCATCACTGACGTAGGATGATGACCACGTTGTACCTTTGCGACCACTCGAGCAGCTTCTTTAGAACTGTGAGCGTACACTTTATCATTTTACTTATTGCAGTGTTTTTCAATTGTGAAAATTTTTTCATCGGTAAAAAGGATATTTCTGTGCCTTTCTTCCACTTGCGTATCACGACAGAAGATGTTATGATCGATCCAATCTCTTTAATTGTAAAGATTGATTTAGGGCATGTCCTGTATATCGACGATAAGCACAGAGCTTCAGGTCTTGTTTTATAATACGCGACAGAGCCTTAGCGGGAATCTTCGTTTCTCGCGATAAGATTTTTTGCTTCCTAATGGGGTTTCGATGAATTCTGGCTTTAACAGCATTAACAGACTTTGTAGTTCTAACAGTACGCGGCCGCCTCGAACTTTTCTGGGCTTCGACAGAGGAAGTGTTGTTGTATCTGTTGATAGTACGATATTCGAACATACGGCTGATACCAAGCTTTTGAAGTGTCTGGAATATGACCGACGGCTCCATACCCACTTTGTGCAAGGCGATCCTGCACACTGCGATCCTATTTTATTTACCACCCCGTGCCAAATTGTAATTTGATAGTGAACACGAAAAAATATGTGAAATGGCGCAAAATCGAAAGGAGTTTTTAAAATAATATACGTGTTCCATATTCAAAATAATTAAAAAGTTGAGAAAATTAAAAGTTTTTATGTAACAATATTTATGGCCAGACTAGTTATATACGAATAAAATAAGTTGGCAAGTTCATATAGTTAGATAATAAAGCCTGAAATCCTGCACATGAGCGGATTTTTTGTGACGGTCATAGAAATAAAGGTTTGTTTGAGTTTCGTTTGCCTACTTTCACATTACCTGTACATTATCTTTATAAAAGTTATAATTAAAACGTATCCACATATCATTTATTTACAACGAGTGTGTATTACGAGTATAATTTCGCAATTTCAATTTTTCAGTTTTACAAATTAAATAACAACTTCCGTAATGATTTGTTTGCGCTGAAAAAAATCAAAACAAAAATTCACACTGCATTGTTACAATAAATAGCAAAATGTATAATTTTCCCATTTCTATTTAATTTCCCGAGATCATACAAACTAAGGCAACAAACATAGGTTATGTATATTTACTATAAAATGCAATTCTGCTTCATTTTGAAAAATTACAAAATATTTATTGTAGTTGATCTAAATATTAATTAAAATATTATAATATCATATAATGTGTCACGGAATCTCGGAGACTAGTACATTTTATTTCGAACTGACTACGCCATTGGTCTGGCAGGCCTTTACAGCTTCACCGGACTACCAATATTTCAATTATTAATGGTTTTATCATCTATATACATATAATAAAAATGAAGTGTCGGTATGTAATATCAATTTTTTTTTACTGATTGTGAATGACGACAGTACAGACGCTAGTGATAACAAAAATGCAATTTTTTTCATTTTTGTCTGTCTATCTGTCTGTGTGTTTGTTCCGGGAAATCGCCGAAACGGCTGGACCGATTTTGACGGGAATTTCACTGGCAGATAGCTAAAATTACAGCGGGTTACTTAGCTACTCTAAATTAGACTAGATGTTAACTGTGGCTTCGCCCGCAGCGCTATCTCCAAAACGGTTGGACTGATTTTCATGGGACTTTCACCGGCAGATACCAGACATCATAACAAGTAATTTTATCTATTTTAATTTAGGCTAACTTTAACCGTGGGTTCGCCCGCAGTGCTATTTCCAAATGGTCGACCGATTTTTACGGGACTTTCACCGGCAGATAGCTGATCTTATAGGAAGTAATTTAGGTTATTATATTTTAGACTAGTAGTTAACCGCGACTTCGTCCGCATGCAATTTAGCAAAAATATGTTGTTCATTATAAACACGAGCATAAGAAGTGCGTTGTACTGGACTCCAAAAATAAATATAATTGAAATTCATATATTTGTATCAGTTCTGTGTCTGTGCGTTATAAATATCTATATATCGCACCTTTAATGAAAACAAAGAAAATAATAAAAAAAATTGTGTGAATGATATAATAGTCTGGTTTCATTTATATACATTTTTATACCCGTTACTGGAACTCAAAACATAATCTTCAAATGTCCTATTTGTAATGTAAATGACAAAGTTTATAAAGGACAGATGCTTTTTTCTCTTTCAAGTAAAAAGTACTAACCGGAATTGAATTAAAATATGCAGTGCTATTGTTTATACTTATATAAGAATCTAAATATAATGTGTCTGTACATTTTTGATTTTTGTGAAAAAAATTGTTGCAGGTGTCTAGAAATAAGTAATAGAATATAGAATACATACATAAAATACATTTGAATCATTTTTAGAAATGTCTGTCTATCTGTTTGTATGGTACACGCATCACAGCTAAAGCACTGGGTTCACAATAAAATCGGAAATCATAAAACATATTTTCGGGAGTCCTTGTTTAATTAAAATCGGTCCACTCTATCATAAGTTATTGTAATTGTATTGAATGACGGCTTTTAAAAAAAATATAACATGACGCAAACGAGCTGGTGGGTCACCTGATGTTAAGTGATTACCACCGTCCATAGACACTTGCAACATCAGAAGAGTTGCAAGTGCGTTGCCATCCTCTGTTTGGGGGAGAGTAAGGGCAAGGGAGTTGGGTTATCCGGCGCTCTCACTGACCGAACGAAACACAACAATGCAAGCACTGTTGCTTCACATCGGTTTTCTGTGAGAGGGTGGAACTACCCCGGGCGAGGCGACCCATTCATGCTGAAACCAGTAATAGCTTCAGCGTGGCTCTACCACCTACAAATGTTAAGTACGAGATAAGAGTAGTAATCTTTAACTGATTTAGTTGAATGCGCTAATCCCAGGAACTACTAGGCCGATTTGAAAAATTCCTTCAGTCTTAGATGGCTCATTTATCGAAGAAAGGTACTGACTTATATATCATCACGCTAAGACCAGTGGGAGACGAGCACCAATTAAGGATGTTTCAAAATCGCAGATCCACGCGGATGAATTCACGGGCAGAAGCTAGTAATCAATAAATACATTGTTTCTAAAAATATTACTATAAGCACCAAGTAAGTTTGAAACAATACTATCGTTTTACCTCTATCTCAGCGTGCGTTGTATAAGCCGTAAAGAATTACACGAATATAATGTATAATGTCTTCAATAATAAAAATATAAACGCAGATAAAGTTGCAGGTGATTGCTAGTCTACAATAAAAAGAGATTTCTTTCACGAGAAATTAATGCAGTGGTAGAAAGTGTTCAAGATCTAATTGGCACTTGTACTACAAATATGTAATATGACTTTCAACATAAAATTAGTTTCAATTCAGTCCTCAAAAGTAGTGATAAATCGCGAAAGTCTGTTTATTACTTCCCTCAATGCTTAATATTTTAGTCAAATCAATGTACGTAGTTATTTTTTTTAAATTAAAGTATGTCTTTTCAAGTTTAATATACATTTTTAAGTATATACATCTTAGTTTTGTATAATGACCGTGTAAATACATAATTATATTAAAATATTATGAACACAGAATTACGCCAAAGTATTATAAACAGAGTTTTAAACATGTTTTATGGGATTACGATGTTCCGAGTAAAACATTCTTGGAAAAGTTTGTGTGTTTTGTATTATAGAATTGGAACAGTATAGCAAGACTACCAGAAAATATATTATTGTCAAAAAATACTGATGGTATAATGTAATACAAAATAGTAGTGACAACCTATAAAGCATTTGATGAGTCACGTATATAAAACGCAACTATTATTATTGTACATATTAGCGGGGCGTCGAGCGGGGCGTCGAGCGGGGCGTTGAGCGGGGCGTCGAGCGGAGCGTCGAGCGTGGCGTCGAGCGGGGCGTCGAGCGGGGCGTCGAGCGGAGCTTCGAGCGGAGCGTCGAGCGACGCGTCGCGTGCGGCGTTCGTGTCAAACAAATGCATTAATACGTGAGTGTCCGGAGTGACGCGCGAGCATCGCTCTTGGACGCTGCACGCCCCGCGCCCTGTCGAACGCAGTTTCACTCAGGCCGTACACTAAATTGTACATTTGAAAATATTAATATCTCAAAAAATTAATGGTGCATTCTAACAAATTTATTGCCATTCGGTAAAACTTGTATTTTAGTGTTCTCGATACAGTAGTATCTAATGTACACATTCGATATACATGTTTTATGGGATTACGATGTTCCGAGTAAAACATTCTTGGAAAAGTTTGTGTGTTTTGTATTATAGAATTGGAACAGTATAGCAAGACTACCAGAAAATATATTATTGTCAAAAAATACTGATGGTATAATGTAATACAAAATAGTAGTGACAACCTATAAAGCATTTGGTGAGTCACGTATATAAAAGCAACTATTATTATTATACATATTACATTCATTTTCAAAGATTATAATTAATCACTGATGTTATACGTGTATAAAAGATATTTATTTTACAGACAAAGTACTTTTTTACGTTTAGCTCCGATCTCAAGTTAGTATAAGTGTAAGTACGTCTAGAGTGTACGCTATAATTGAGCGTCGAGCGGAGCGTCGAGCAGAGCGTCGAGCGGAGCGTCCAGCGGGGCGTCGCGTGCGGCGTTCGTGTCAAACAGATGCATTAATACGTGAGTATCCGGAGTGACTCGCGAGCATCGCTCTTGGACGCTGTACGCCCCGCGCCCCGCCGAACGCACTTTTAATATCTTAATTAATATCTCAAAAAATTAATGGTGACATTCCACCAAATTTATTGCCATTCGGTAAAACTTGTATTTTAGTGTTCTCGATACAGTAGTATCTAATGTACACATTCGATATACTTGTAATTTTCACATAGTATTTCAAATATATAAGACTTAATGAACAACTATCTTACTGTATCTCCCTATGTAATGTGAATGTTTAACTTCTCGCCTAGAAGTTATCAGCTGATTAGTTTACGCGTTGTGTCGCGGAAAGAGGTTTGGAGTGAGTAACGCTGCTTTTACTAGATACACTACAAAAGCTATGCTATACCTTAATATTTTATACTAGCTGATACCCGCGACTTTATCTGCGTCGTTTTTTATCATAACAATATATTTAATTTAGATAGGAAAAAAGTATTACACCGCTACTAGTTACTTAGTTACTAGTTACTAGTACTAGTACACGTAAAACTAACATTTTTCTTTATCGAAATCTATCTAGGAGGTTTTCCATGATATTCGCAAAACGACAGACCTTAATCATGTAATTTATATAGATAGATCATATGTTACGTATGCTGAATACGGTTCCTCACTTTTACGAAGGCTAATACGATATCTCGTGGTGTTTTATAAAATAGATTTGATTCATTAAAACGCGCTATATTTTGGATCGTTCATTTATTATACGAAATCTACGAGTATATACCAATATAAAAACGGATGTTGTGTTTTATGTATCTCTGAAATTAAAATACTTTAACATCGTTTGACAGATCAACACGAAAGTTGACATACGTAAATATTGTACAAATGTTACAATTTTTACGCTATTACTATGATTCCACGCTAGATGGCGTACGGTAACTTCGAAACCATAACGCCATTAGAATTGGTATATAGATATATAGACACTAAATATTTCCGCACTATCCATTTTGTTACAGCGCGCCACGAGGTGGCGTTGAAGCGGATTGATTTCTGTACCATTCAAACGAGTAACGCTGCTCTTTACTTGATACACTTCAAAAGCTATGCTATACCTTAATATTTTATTCTAGCCGATACCGCGACTTTATCTGCGTCGTTTTTTATCATAACAATATATTTAATTTAGATAGGAAAAAAGTATTACACCGCTAGCTAGCTACACTTCTCCACGTAAAACTGATATTTTTCTTTATCGAAATCTATTCTATAGGAGATTTTCCATGATATTCGCAAAACGACAGACCTTAATCATGTAATTTATATAGATAGATTATATGTTACGTATGCTGAATACGGTTCCTCACTTTTACGAAGGCTAATACGATATCTCGTGGTGTTTTATAAAATAGATTTGATTCATTAAAACGCGCTATATTTTGGATCGTTCATTTATTATACGAAATCTACGAGTATATACCAATATAAAAACGGATGTTGTGCTTTATGTATCTCTGAAATTAAAATACTTTAACATCGTTTGACAGATCAACAGGAAAGTTGACAAAATTAAATATTGTATATAGTTACAATTCTTACGCTATTACTATGATTCCACACTAGATGGCGTCGTAACGCGGTAACTTCTAAAACATATAACAGATCTCCATTAGCATTGGTTTATAGATATATAAACACTAAATATGTCCACACTATCCATTTTGTTACAGCTCGCCACTAGGTGGCGTTGGAGCAGATTGATTTCTGTACCATTAAAATCATTATTGTGTTATTATGTATGTATTTGATCACGGACAATAATAACACAACGTATATTTAGTCAGAACAAAGAGTATTAACAAAAAATATTACAAAACTCATGCGCGGGCACGCCAGCAGCACAGCTAGTATAAAATATGTATTTTTTGTACCAGAACCGCAAAGTTTGAAATCAGGGGGACAGATCTGCAACTTTCTACATATAAATAAATCAGATCGGGGGTAGAGCCGCAGGCCTCAATACGTCAAAGATAACCGAATGTGAATAATCGGGGGTAGTCGGAAACAATGGTGATTTGCATTTATAAATGATTCATGCGACGCGCCATGTTGTAAGAGAAAACATACCGAGTGATGGTTGTTGGAATTTTGACGATTGGCAACCCTGCGGACGTAGGTATCGGTTTTACTGAAGAGCAGTGCGGATTTATTTTCCTTGAATTTTTTATATTACTATCCAGAATAATCGACAGTAAGAAATATTTTTGTTAAATGAGGTATTTTTTACACAGTAAAACAAAAACTGATAGCTTGACCAAGTTTGATTTAAGTTCTTTTACATTCAATTCAAGCTTCTGGATTAGTTTATTATCAGATATAACTATTTTAGAGTATCTTCCACTTCGTAGTTTTTAATGTATGTTTTATGTGAACAATGGTAATGTATGGAATTAACACCCATCTGTCTGCATCCGTTAAAAACAATTCTAACTTAAATGTACTCGAATAATAAAAATATGTGCGTTGAAAAGATAAACCTGATCGAGTTTCTTGTCGGTTCTTCTTGATGACTGGGTTATTTTGCGAACCGGTGGCAATTTCGACGTTCATAGGCGCCTTCTTAGGGCCTAATTCAAATAAATTTATTTTTGATTTTGATTGTGGGTATACAAAATTCTTACCTTACACTTAGGCAAAAGAAAGAAACGGCATTTTTGTAAAATGCCTGACTTTCTTATTATTAATCAGTATTTAAAGTACGAATATTCTAACTACATTTTTTTTATATTATAGGTGGCAAAGGAAGAGTTAGTTCACCTGATGGTAAGTGATCACCGCAGACCATAGACACTAGGACCACTAGGGGAGACGCCAGTGCGTTGCCAGCCTGTGTTTGGGTGGAGAGGGGTTAGAAGAAGTGGGGAGGGGGAGGAAGTGGTGTGAAGGAGGTGGTCCTCCAGCGCTCTCACTTACCGAACGAACCGCAACAATGCAAGCACTGTTACTTCACGTGAGTGTTTCTGTGTGTCGGGTGCTAGTACCCGGGCGAGCCGACCCATTCATGTTGAAACCAGTAATAGCTTCAGCGTGCCTCTACCACCTAACAAATTACATACTACATACTAAGCTACATACTAAAGTTAATTGAATAATTTCTTAACTGAATTGAATCGTTACAAAAAAGGACTGCCGACAGAAGTGAAAACTCAAAACAATGAAATAAATGCGTTCTCCTTTAAATTTTCATATTAATTATAACGTGTAAGACAATATTTAAAATTCAGAATTTGTTTATTGCAACTATTGAATTGAATTATTGAAACTAGTGTGGTTTTCATATTTATTGGCACTCGAAGCAATAAATATATACATTTTTACAAAGTCTATTAATCAATGAAACGTATAAGCTGCAGAATATCAATATTACATGTAAACAGGCCCCTAGAATACGCATCGCTAGTCTGACGCAAGCCGCGCAAGCTCCATACGGACGGTCATGCTTACGTAGCATGTGATAACGCGAAATTAAAATTTATCTCCTGCCAAAAATACCAATCAACGCGCCAACAGAATTATTCACTTCAAAAAATTTTTTTTCTGTGGAAAGTGTTCGCTTCAGCGCATTACTAAATCACGAGGCTGAACTAAGACAAACATGAAATCGCCTGTATAAATAGATATTGTGGAACCAAACTAAATATTTCCCTATCGATACCGTCCATTAAAGTTGATTTTAATATATTTTCAACTACACAACGTTTTCAAATAATGAAACTTGTTTACGCAATATGTATATGCACATCTATACTAATATTATAAACAGGTAAAGTTTGTGACGTCGTGACGTTGTAAGGGGTAATCTCAGGAACTACTAAACCGATTTTGTAAATTCTTTTACCAATAGAAAGCCACGTTGTTTGTAAGTGTCATAGGCTATATATCATCACGTTAAGACCAATAGGAGCGGAGCAACAATGAAAAATGTTTTAAAATCGGTGCTTTTTTTCCTTTTGAGAGCTTCCGCTGCGTTTAGCCCTAAATAACTATTCCACGCGTACGAAGTGATTAGAAGCTATTAACTAATTATATTATCTATACTAATATTATAAAGAGGTAAAGTTTGTGAGGTTGTAGGGGGTAATATCTGGGGAGTCGGAGAAAAAATGATCGAACGAAAATGTTTCTTACGAACGATGAGAGATATATGATTGAGTTCTAGAAAAAAGGTGTAGCTTGATAATGCCTATTAACGCCCAACGAAGTGGGCACGGGTCGGAAATCTATAAAACTCGATGCGGAAACGGCTCGGAACGGTACGCTTTCCGTGCGAACACTGACCTTGGTGAATATCACAATGCAAATCGTAACCGTCTCACCTCCGCGTCACGCAAAGATATACCTTTAATGTGTCGCTAACAACTGTTTGTAAAAATATGTATCATGAAAAGATAAACCAGATCGAGTTTCTTGCCGGTTCTTCTCTATGACTGGATTGTTTTCCGAACCGGAGATAGTTTTGACGTTCATAAACGCCTTTTCAGGGTTTAAAATGAATAAAGTATTTTTGACTTTTCATTTAGACGCGTTATGAGAAATCGTTGAGTGAATTTGCGCACCTCCTTGTAACACACTAAGAAATTTGTAAACAAATAGTTACTTTCTAAATTCTAGAGACATGACCTCTATTATATATATATATATAGTATTTTATATATTTTGTGTATGTTATTCATTTAAACTTTTATTATTTTATTTTACTATATAATATATATTATATAGTAATTTATAACTACTATTATAAACGCGAATGTCAGTTTGTTTATTATGCTTTTATGCCTTGAATACTCAAGCAACCATAAAATTTTATATAGATGTTTTCAGGGATACAGAAAATGACATAGCGTACCTTTAATCCAGAACATAATGTTCCCGAAGGTCAGACCAACTCGATATTAACGCGAACAAGACCTAGTAATAGTACATAATTGTGTCGTTCGAACTTGTAATTCAGTTCAAAGCATACTACACACTATTTTAATCCAGAACATAATGTTCCCGAAGGTCAGACCACCTCGATATTAACGCGAACAAGACCTAGTAATAGTACATAATTGTGTCGTTCAAACTTGTAATTCAGTTCAAAGCATACTACACACTATTTTTAGTGAAATCGCGATTTGATGGTTTTATTTATTTAGAATAATTTATATAATTTAACGTGTATTTATTAGATACGATATATAAATAGAATCAATAAAGTCCCAACACCATTTGATACTTTAGAATTAGATAAGAAGTTTGGTATACTTCATTGTTTTTTCATTTAGAAAAACTTTCTCACGCCACTGGTTGGTGATAAGCTCTATTGTATTATCATTAATTTTTATATTGTATTTTATTACAAAGTCGCGGGTAGTTGTTAGTATATTAAACTGGAAGAAACCTATAGAAAAGCTGAAAAGAATACTGTCGTTTTAATTTCATAATAAAACCATCAACTGTTGCAATATTGCGGTAATATTGTCGCATTACGGAGGGCTCGCGAGTGACGTTTGTGAGCTAAATCTAATTTCAAATACTTTTATTGGATGCTTAGACGGCTACAGTACGTACGTAATGCATAAAACATTTTCTTACTCATGCGTCTCCTTAGCCTTTTCGTTGAGGCTACGAGAGAAGCGTCACGCAACAGCGAATTCTGAAGCATGATGGCTATAACTATAATTTTTAATATATATTTTTTAATTATACGCAATGAAAGCAATTTCTTTTTTGAAGTGATTTTTTTTCTATAGCTTCAATTTTTTTCGTGTATCTATCGCATATCGTATTACAGCTAACGGAATAGGGGTAACATTAAGGAAGAGCCGCCAAGTGCAATATGGCGGCGCCCATGGCTCAATTCAAAATGATTTAAATAAATATTGTGCACAGTTTGTAATAACTTTTTAACATATTTATCATCTGAATGATTGTCTTTATTATCTATTTCGTACACTAATACGTAGATTGAAATTAAAATTTATAGTTGAATATTTTGCATACTATTGATTCCCCATTTTCATTCCCATTTTCTAAGTGTTAAGTTAAGATTAAAATGCGATTATAATACTCTAGATTCAATAATTTTCCGAAAATGTTCAGTTAAATGCCTACGATCCGAAAAGTAATTACATTTGCATCATAGTTTCATAAAACCACATCATTATTTATTGGCGTTAAAATATCTAATGAATTATGTAAACTTGTAATATATTAATATATTTGAAAGGGAGTTCTCCTTTGACATTGCTTACACGTAAGTCTCAATATAAACAAGGAATTTTTATTTCATTATCGTGTGATTGTTATAAAGAAACGAATTATTCAACAGCAGAATAATTGAACAACTGTTTATGATATCAATTGTTGTAAAAAAACACAACAGCTAATTATAATTATAACAACAGCTAACAGATAATTATAATTGATTAGCCTTTATGTTCAGATATTTTAATAGTTCAATAAATGATAATACTTCTATTGGTAAACGATATCGTTTTAAGAGAAGTATACTAACTATATAGGCTTTTTATTAACACTAGAGGTCATGTAGTACTCGAAATTTAGTCATAATCCATTAAGTTTTCAAGTTTCAATATTTATTAAAAGAAACGAAACTTTTTGAAAAAAAAAATTGTTAGCACTAGAGCTCCTCAATAGATACTAAACAACAGAAATAAAGGAAATGTATTAAAACACTGAAATATTTCGTATCTGCTCTATTTGAGTATAATTAATGATTGAAAATAAATTCACAATTATTTTAATTATTGTACAAATGTAATTCGGTTAAGAGTTTCCTCGCCGCTGGTGTAGTGGCTACAACTGAAGCGAGGCAATATAAAGCTTTGACGATTTCCTTTTCAGAATTTCAAGTGATTCTAAAAACCTTGAGAGTTATACGTTGAGTTTGCATACCGTGGACGGGTCTGTACGTTGCCCTGGCACAGCCGCCGCGCACTCGCATTATTGCATACCTATATTATTTCCAGACGAGTACATAAACGTTTCACCTTTCATTATCTCTGTACTCAACTAGGTACGAACTTTATTATAAACTCCCTGTTGGTGGTAATTTTATTTTTTTAATGGATTTAGTTTTGTATCGTTTCCAACAGATATGTAGATGCCGTGATAATGTTCCAAAGTTTTATATTTAACGTCTTAGTCAATTTTTTTAAGATAGATATTTAATGTACGTGTCTATTTTAACACTTGTCTAAAAAAATATGTCTTGCGCATGGGATTAACGTAATATATTCTGATTGTATAAGTAAAGATATACAAAAAAATGCAATTGAACATTGAAAATATTTGCTTTGGAAAAAGCTATAGCGATTAACCATTTTTGATTTTGTGCCTGCAGTGTCGGTCATTTCGCGCTGTCGCTGTCGAAAAAGAAGTAAAAGAGGGTATTGTTTTTGTCTTGCTGATGTGTACAACAGTATGTGTTTGTGTATTACAGAGGCATAACGTATTTTACATATTTATTAACTTTATCAATCTGTACAAAATTGTTTCGAGTGGTTGTAAACGAGACTCTGACACGTTTTGCTATATTTACGGCGAATTTATTAATGTAAGAGAAAAAAATTACATGAAATACAAATTAAAAGTTATTGGAGATTTCGATATGGTGTGTTTTCTCTGGAAGGCAAGGTGAATACACTAGATACTTCTGTTGTCTTTGCCCGTGTGATAATAGGAATGATGCAGCTCACTACACGACCAAAACATGGGATTGAAAAATGTACTAATTGATTTACGTCTGTTGAATATTTCATTTTCAGTATAAACAAATGATTAAATTGAGAAACAGGTTCTTCGAATAGTGCATCATTTGTAGTTAGGTTACCTATCTAAGTAAACTAAAACACAAGCTGAAAGACTGCGAGGGCTTAAAGTCAGTAATTGAATCAGTTCGGAATGCGATTCCCTGCTGAAACAGGTATTTGCATTAATGTAAAGCTGCATCTACGTTAGAGCACCTAATACTGTCACAGAGTAAGCAGAAGACATAATAACAATTATTTATATCCTGTATTTAATAGTAAATAAGTAATCCGTGGCACAGAAGGTTAGTAAGAGACTAGCTTGAACAATTAATTCGTTCAGGATTCTGAACTGTGCCTGAATTAATTTTAAGTAAATAGAATAGCGTTCTTTGCTATGGACATTCAATTAACATGTAATTTCTGAAACAAAACTCATACGTTGATAACATAGGAAATACTTTAAGGAAATGTTGACCAAAAATTGCATATAATTAAAGTTTTGTTCTTCTCATTTGTGTTTAGTGTGGACTCTGTTGAACTTAGTTTTGTATCGGACGTATTGAATCGAGATAGAAGAGTCAAATAAATATGACAATGCGATTTGGTTATAATATTTTTTGTCCATCTTGGGGCCTTGTATCGATTATACTGTCGCTTTACTCTCCCGTATTACTTCAATTCAATGAACAAATATATTTATTACATTTTAAAAATAAATACTCCTCTGCAATACATCCTCTCTAGATTACAATGACAAGTTTCAAATGTTTGAGTGCAATTAGATATCGTAATATTACTATGATACATGTGTCTGATTATACTGTGTGTGGTGAATAGATTATTTGCATATTATCTATTATTTATTTAACAGTAGTTCTGGTGAAGGTAAAATATCGTGATGAAACAGAAGCATGGTGGTATTGGTTTTTTTTAAGTCCACTTGGCTTGCTAACCCTTAAGTTGCAAAGTAGTCAAGCAACTGTTGGTCTGTTCCGGCAACTGTATTTGGGAGCCAGTTCTCTCTAGGTTTGGCGTGTTTAGGATATTGTGGTTAAATACTGAAACTTATAAGTATAAAAAAGTTATAAAGCATTGGAAATTCGCAGGTGAAACTTCCGGTGTTACAAGTTTCGATAGGTTGTGTAGACCGCTTACTATTAGGTGGATGGTATGTTTGTTTGTCACTGTCGTGGTATAATAAAAATATTAGTACGTGTAACCGTCACCGCGATTGAAGTAAAACTTCTTTGGCGTTATAACATAGTAATCTTTTCGTACTATTCTGTATTTTATTTACTTTATAATAAAGAGTTATTAATAATATTTCCTGTGTTATTTAAGTTCCAAATTAGTTCATAGATGGCATCACAGATAATGAAGGTTTGATTTAATTTGTTACTTACTTACATTGAAACCAGATGGCAGCACGGTCGTGCACCTATATATATATATAATTAATTCTATTTTATGATTTTTATTATTATTCAATTTCATATTTTTTATTACTTTTTTTAACAAAAAAATTTAAAGCCGGATGGTATAGAACGTGACGTCATATTGCCGTAATGGGCTTCTGTTGCATTGTCGTCCAGTTACCTCCTAGTGGCGCATAAAGAAGTTTTATTTAAAAAAAAATCGAGTTTTTATACAAAAAGGTAGCAATGGTTCTGCTCGTAACAAGATAAAGATACAATAATTTTATCCATGTGCATTTTTTAAGTGTGATATTAAATAATTAAACTACTTAAGCCACAGAGTATATCGACAGGATGTCTCCAACTCAGGCATCGCAATGTGATCTCAAATTAGACCCTCCTGATTAATGTCCACTCGCTGACCTTTACATCTCCGGTTTGAAGAAAAAAAACCAGAGACATTAAAGCCGGATCGATCGGTACGCAAATGAGAGCGTACGGCCGTGATCTATAGATCTCTTTGCAGTGCGACGAAAGATCAGCTAATGATCTAGAGCGGTCTGATTGATCGCTGACACGGGGTGAATGAGCGATCGGGCAATTGATTCTGCACGCGCGCATCCTCGGCAGCCATCTTGGCAAGGTGCCATATTTGATTCGAAATTCGAATTTGAACTGACACGAGCGTTGACAATTATCTGAGATGCATTCTTTAGAATCGAATAACTCTTTTTAGTATTGCTTTGTGAAATTTATATAGATTAACTAGTTGATCCGGCTACGCGTTGCCGTGGCTTAGTTATTGTTAGTATTGAATTAAAATTATGATAAAGTATTCCGTAATATGGGGTGATGTGTCTGCCTAATAACTACATACAGATAAAACGAGGTTACGTATTAAATCGATTAACAGAACAAGTGCACCATAAATTAAACTGGAGTTAAGTAATTCAAAATTAAAACGTGACGCCATCTACGCGATGTCTATAACAGCTGGTCACACAGTTTTCTGCCCAAAAACTACTTAAAAGCGCCATCTGTTCAAGACGGATGAAACTTACAATTAATAACAATAATAAATATAAAGTTAGTAAACATAAAGTTCGAATACAATACAAAGTAAAATATAAACCTTTCCCCTTATTTCGAAACATATCAATATCTCTGCACGTCTTTCATAGAAAATTGTGAATGTGAGATTATTCTTTTAGGCTATCACTCGTTATCTATAACCGATGTTTATGTAATTTTGCATACAGTTTTTTTTTATGTCACAACTGGCAAACGAACTTGTGGTTCACCTGATTTTAAGTGATCACCACCGTCCATAGACACTAACAACACCGAGGGAGGTGAAAATGCGTTGCCAGTCTGTGTTTGAGGGGGTGAGGAGAGGGGAGGTGGGTCTCAGGCGTTCTCACTGACCGAACGAAACGTAACAATGCAAGCACTGTTAGTCAGGTGGTAAAAAATATTTTTTCATTATTATTAATAGCGTAAAGTGTGTCGATGTGATAAAGCATTGTAGGTTTACAGTCCAGTATGCTCCTCCTTATTATTGTTATTATATTATTCATAGGACTATTGATTGTTGCATTATCCATAATGGTAAATACATGAATAAATAAATAAAACTTCTTATATTTTTAGCAAAAGAGATACAATTCTCAGTTTATGTTTGTAAACACACAGGTAGGTGTCTAAGCGATTTCCATCAATCTTTTATTGCGTAGATATAAGACGACAAAGAATCAAATAAATATTATAATCTTTCGCGTAAACCGACACCTCTCGCAATCCCAGGATAATACCGTTCAAGTGGCGGGGAAAATATTATTCGATAATTTGGGAGAAAACAGGGAAAGAAAAACTGCCGCACAATAAACAGGGTGTATTCAAATGAGGAGGCGCCTGGGGGAACGATCCGCGGCGGGGGGCGGGGGCGACGGCCGCGAGAAAACAATGATAATATTACAAACTTATTTAGAACAGGGCCATAAAAATACCGCGCGGTGCTATTTTTTGTACATTTCCTGTTCATTTTGTATCATGAGATAGCATGTCTGCTCTCTTTGCTTCAAAACTTGAGAATGATTATTTGTGCTTCTATTACTATGCCCGACTAGGGTCGAACTGTGATTGTCCATTCTAGCAGGATGTCACGTGGCTCATTCGCGCTGTTGACTCCTTATAACATACGCGCTGTTTATGACACTTTAATTAAGCTTATCTAACAGTGACTGGAAGAAAGAAAAATCGTCATTTAAAATTTGATGAATTTGCAGTCGAACGCTAAAACATACACATTATAAAAAAAACATTAAAAAAATATTTTGAAGCGATGACTTAGTTGATAACGTGTTCAGACACAGTGTCGATGGACGTAGGTTCGAATTCTAACAACTAAGTCAGCGCTTTCGGTGAAGGTAAGCATCGTGATGAAACCTCAGCATGGTGGTAGGGTTTTTCTAAGTCATGGCTAGCTATCAGCTTCAAGTGAAAACCTGTCACTAAGCACCCCTCGGTGCGTCCCGGCACCTGGACTTGAGAGTCTGCTCCTTCTTGGTTCAGCATGTTTACCATCTTAGAGCACATCAACAATAGTCGAGATTATGGTCAAACGCTAAAACCTACAAAGCATAAAAAACATATAATAATATAACTGAAATTTATTTAATAAAGATGTAACGATTCACGAACATTTTTGCCCAAAATAATTCGCCTATTTTATAGCCACGCCGTGGAACCTCTGAAAAGAGACCTCTTTCAAATAAATTCGGGAAAAATTGCGAGCGTGTAACCTTGAATACATACGAGAACATACCGAAAGAGTTTGCGACCGTTTGCTTTCCTTATAGGTAACATACTGTCGTATTTATTCCGCCTGTATATTATACGAAACAGATATTTTGTTTAAACGATATTTGTTGCCATATCATTTTATTAACAAAAAGCGTTAACAAAAGGAACCTTACCAGCTGCTGAATGTCGGATATGAGTTCCTTGAATTTGTATACTATAGGATACGGTTATGGCAGATTAAATAGTCAGCTTTTGTTGTAAACTGCTGTCCATGTATAAAAACAATGCAATTCAAACACCTATTTGTAAAAGATTAAGTAAATCAACAAAAAGTTTTCCATATTTCGAACAATGAATCGTTCACTAATATTATTATAAATAATTATATCTACCTCTTAGCAGTTAAAATATACGACATAATTTACTAAAAGCAATTTTTATTTGAAGATACTTTTTTATTTCCTCCGCCTGTCAGGTTTAAATAATTTATGATTCCAGGCCGTCGGTAGAAAATCGTCACTCTTGTGAGAATTTTTGAAATGTCATTAAAGAAATAAACTTCAGCGACACAGACATAGTTCAGCGAGACCAGCTTGTACACTTCGCACAGATTACCTTGCTAGAACAAACACTAAAATTACATGTAAAGGATAATGATAAGCGTTAAATATATATACATGGAAACATAGTGCTAACTACTTGTAAGATATATTTACTTAGAAGAAATTTCTAAGCAGCGTACGGCATGAACTATTGCTAACTAATTTTAGTACAAAAGGTATATAACGTAACCAAAATTAAATTTTATTTTTATTCATATCACATTTATGGAAATATTTAAGGTAGTATAATATCCATATTAGTACTAACTTATCCGGCCCACGCATTGCTGTGGCTCATTTATTGCAACAAAATAATTTGGAGTTGAAAAAGAAATTAAAACGTGGAGCCATTTATGTGATATCTAACACAGTCGGCTCTATAGTTTTCTGTCAACAAACTATTATAATTTAAGCGCCATCTGTACAGTTAATAACAATATTCAAATCATTCGATTTGTAGTTAAAAAGTATTGAGACTATTAATCGAAATAACTACTATTTCTCTTCTATTAACTCGACTATTTCCCTGTCTCTCAAGTTGAAGTTTTCATAAAGATAAGTTGAGTAATTTCGGAGTTCATCGTGGACAAATATCATGCGACTAATTTTTATTTATTTAGCTATATATATTATACACTCCTTGAAGCTGCCTGACATACATATATTTTCATGTAACCCAGACATTTTGTGAAGCGTATACCAAGATAGTCTTTAAATTGCAGGATTTTTTACACATATTTGACACTTATAATTATACTAACTGTTACCCGCGGCTTCACATGCGTTTTTTAATGTATTAAAGAAATGTAAAATTGTGATTAGGTGTGTATACTACAGAAATGCTCTATCAAAAATATTTGTAAGTACGACACACACGCCATCTACTTTAACGTGTAACGTGTAAATTAGATATATGAATACTAACAGTGTGTCGAATGGGATAGAATTTATCATGAGCAACATAACTAGAACTTTAACCTACTATATACCCTCCTCAGTGCTCACTTACACTATATAAGATTGTTATGAAATATTTAAGCAATACATTATCGAACAATTTGTGTTAAATCTATTATTATATAGCTATAATATATTGCCTCCATAATTAAGTTATTCTTATACGTTGTTATATTCACTGTGTTGTGTAGATACAAGCGCGGTAAATAAAACAAAAGGGCCGCCAAATTGAACAAAAGGATAATATAATTAAAATTACATACAAACATACGACTTTCAATTATATTTATATTTGTCCAGTACAGCGCACGTCTCTCGTGCATACTTTTGATCAATTTCACACGGACGAATGTACGGGTAACAGTTCATCGCTACATATTGTAAAACAAAGTTCTCTGCCACGTTTCTCTGTACCCGATAAACTTAAAAACAACAGAACGGTGAAGTGTTAGAATAAGTATGATCTGTTATGTGTGCATGCTCTTTTAGAATACGCTTATGTGCAGAGTAAACAGTCATTAAACAGCTTTTTTATCCTTTTACAAAAATAATTATGTGTTATTTACCAAGCTATTTTATACAATACAGTATTCCTTATCTAATTAAATACATTACATACGGTGTACATGTCATGTAGATTAAAACTGCCCTTAACAATATTTAATTAAAATGGATATCTACATTGCACCAGTGCGAAGCTGGGGCGGGTCGATAGCAGATTGGAAAATTGGAAACAAAACAAACGCAGAATACATTTTTTAAATAGGAACACAAAATAAACTTTAAAAATGTTTACGATAGAAACTGCCCACGTTACCATGGCAACGTATAAATATTAATGCTAATAAAAGAAAAAAGAGCCCGATTTTGAAATATTCTTCATTGATGCCCCGCTCCTATTGGTCTTAGTGTGATGATATATAGCCTATAGCCTTCCTCGATAAATTACCCATCTAACACCGACATAATTTTTCAAATTAGACCAGTAGTTCCTGAGATTAGAGCGTACAACCAAACAAACTCTTCAGCTTTGTATATTAGTATAGAAGTATAGATTTTGGCCAATTTAAACAATGTATTTATAATTTACAGCTTATGTGTATTTCTGATATATAACTTATATTGCTGTAGAGTTTCAGCAAAATCCGTTCAGTCGTTTTAGTGAGAAAGAGCAACAAAAGTGCATCCTTCCTCACAAACTTTCTAGTTTTGAGAGTTAATAGGATATTGAAATATAACTCTAACGATATATATTTGATTATTACATTATATATGATATATTTGAAAGCAAATGTGTTAAGCTAAACCTATTTTCTATAGCTACACCAAAATCAGTCCAAACGATCTATGTTTTATACGTTCAGTGGACATGCTTAATTCATTTAACTGTGTCAGGTGCCTGTTGAATACTTTTTTCTTAGGGTTTATATACCATATATAACTTGTATTTACGTATGTCATTTAACGGAAATTTGTTTTGATGTCTGTTAGAAGTTTAGTTAGGGAGTTAATGTATAGAAATTGCCTTTGAGATGAAAGATACAAGACGATTGTACCTGACAAATATGAGTAAATAATTAAGATACTCGCTGCCTCTTCTCTATGACTGGGATGTTTACCAAAGCGTTAGTAGTGTTCATCGCTCATAACTGCCTTAACTATAAGAATAAACCAAAGGCTTTGGGCTTTTTATTTAAACTGAAATATTTTTAACTTTATTTTTAAAATTCAAACTTTATTATTTATTTAATTCAGTATGTCATTTACTGACAGTCTCGCATATGAAGTGTAAATGTTTAGAACATATTCATCGAATGTATTAAAGATTTGTTTAAAATATTCACTGGAGTGAGGAGTACAAAACATATTTTAACTGATGAAAACCACAACGAGTCTCAATGGGAAATAACTTGCACTGAAATAAGGAAGAGCAAAATTTTTACGATCCAATGGGGAGCCGTGAAATTATAAAGAAGCCAACTGTTACATTTAAAGTGGATTGTATTACTTCATTTTCCTCGTGTCGCCAGACAATCAGCCGCGGGAGATTACACACGTAACCGTGAAAAAATAGCTCGCAATAACATACCACTTTGTTCGCCGAGTCACGCGCGCATCGCTTCTCACTTTGAGGTCGTTTCACACTCTCCGGGACGTGGAAAGTACGATTATATTGTCGTAGCTATATCAATCACTATAATTTGTGAACAATATCTTAAAATAGTATTGTTGATACACGTTGATAAAATATACCATAAAATATACTCAGACAAAAAACATGTTTTCAATTTTAGGTTATCCATTTTGAAGTGAAACATCTTATGGTACGGAGATATTTTCTTTACGCGTTACGCATTTAACATAAGCTACGTATGTATTTGTGTGTATGCGTAAGTATGTATAAGTGTCTGTCTGGGTGTAGTAGTATACAAAAATGAGTAAATATATAGTTAAGTATTTATACCACCGGACTTCGTATGGTATATTGTTTATGATCATTCCCATACATAGTTATATATATAATATAATACATATGTATAAGCAAAAGAAGTTTCACTCTATCCGCCAATGCTTTTATTATATTTTCAACTATTTTTTTAAACATTAGCAGTGCATTCCTTATATATAGTCTCTATATACGTGGAGTTTTCTCCAACTATTTCCTTTGTCAACACGTGTTATGCCATTAATAGTATAGCATTACAAACCACCCTATTGAGGGTTTTATTTGAACTTATTTCTTATATCATTTCGTCGCCTAGATTCTATTATAAAATAATTTTGTTTTCTTTCATGTGTTTAATTTTACTCATTAGAAAGCTCTTTAAACTTCAGAGCGACACAATTAATAAAGCCATTGATAAAAGACTATTTGTAGAAGGACGAGCATCATTGAAAACTTTGAAGACAATGAAATGACCATAACAACACCACAAATTCGTAACAGAGATATTCCGTTTAAGGCCAAACTGTGAGTCGCATGTTATACACCAAAATAAGCGCGATTCATTTTGGTGTTGGTGCCCTTTTTTGGCAATGTAGTACAAATGTCGATTTTTCATGAACACTTATAATCTATTGTATCTATCGTATATATTGATCTTCATTGCAATAAAAAAATATCAGATACAAAAAATCCTACGAAATTAGATATGTCGGCGTCGTGTCGTGTGGTATCTGTTTTCGTGTACGATGGTTCTATCGTATAGACTTACTGTATTTCATAAGAAATTGACTTTTGCGGTAGATTTATGTATTTTCGATGGAATATGTATCTGGTTTACTTTAAAGTTGTTAAAGTTATATACAAATGAAGTAAAATTAGTTGCCGAAGTTTACTCGATTACGTTATTGTTGGTCGAAGCTTAACTCAGTCTAATGTCAGTTTGATAGTAAGTAAAAAGGTTAGCAAAATCAGCACTGGAAGATGATGATCTTTAGAATGTCACCTTCGTCTTATTAGGTTAATACGAGACACAGAACTGAGTAGCTTTGTCGAGATTTTCATCATCCCTGTGACGATAACGTAGATGTTTATAAAAACGACATTTATATACATTGAAATATTTACCATTTGTATTGTAACCAAAACTCTTGTTATAATATCTTAGCCTATTAAATTAATTCAACAGCGTCACGTTCACACGTTCAAATCATTGACTATTATTGTGTACTACTGCCTGATCCGGGATTTTGTTTGTGTTTGTGATGTTGAATTAAGTTATTTTTCTGATGTAATTTTATTTTTACTTTTACTTTGTGATATGTGATAGTGTTATTTATAGATTTTATATCGAAATAATATCCTATTCCTCTTCTGTATATAAAATGTCATTGTAATTGGTTAAATTTGTGAACAATATCTTAAAATAGTATTGTTGATACACGTTGATAAAATATACCATAAAATATACTCAGACAAAAAACATGTTTTCAATTTTAGGTTATCCATTTTGAAGTGAAACATCTTATGGTACGGAGATATTTTCTTTACGCGTTACGCATTTAACATAAGCTACGTATGTATTTGTGTGTATGCGTAAGTATGTATAAGTGTCTGTCTGGGTGTAGTAGTATACAAAAATGAGTAAATATATAGTTAAGTATTTATACCACCGGACTTCGTATAGTATATTGTTTATGATCATTCCCATATATAGTTATACATATAATATAATACATATCTATAAGCAAAAGAAGTTTCACTCTATCCGCCAATGTTTTTATTATATTTTCAACTATTTTTTTAAACATTAGCAGTGCATTCCTTATATATGGTCTCTATATACGTGGAGTTTTCTCCAACTATTTCCTTTGTCAACACGTGTTATGCCATTAATAGTAAAGCATTACAAACCAGCCTATTGAGGGTTTTATTTGAACTTATTTCTTATATCATTTCGTCGCCTAGATTCTATTATAAAATAATTTTGTTTTCTTTCATGTGTTTAATTTTACTCATTAGAAAGCTCTTTAAACTTCAGAGCGACACAATTAATAAAGCCATTGATAGAAGACTATTTGTAGAAGGACGAGCATCATTGAAAACTTTGAAGACAATGAAATGACCATAACAACACCACAAATTCGTAACAGAGATATTCCGTTTAAGGCCAAACTGTGAGTCGCATGTTATACACCAAAATAAGCGCGATTCATTTTGGTGTTGGTGCCCTTTTTTGGCAATGTAGTACAAATGTCGATTTTTCATGAACACTTATAATCTATTGTATCTATCGTATATATTGATCTTCATTGCAATAAAAAAATATCAGATACAAAAAATCCTACGAAATTAGATATGTCGGCGTCGTGTCGTGTGGTATCTGTTTTCGTGTACGATGGTTCTATCGTATAGACTTACTGTATTTCATAAGAAATTGACTTTTGATGTAAATTTTTGTATTTTCGATGGAATATGTATCTGGTTTACTTTAAAGTTGTTAAAGTTATATACAAATGAAGTAAAATTAGTTGCCGAAGTTTACTCGATTACGTTATTGTTGGTCGAAGCTTAACTCAGTCTAATGTCAGTTTGATAGTAAGTAAAAAGGTTAGCAAAATCAGCACTGGAAGATGATGATCTTTAGAATGTCACCTTCGTCTTATTAGGTTAATACGAGACACAGAACTGAGTAGCTTTGTCGAGATTTTCATCATCCCTGTGACGATAACGTATGAACGTCAAAGCTACTACCGGTTCGGAAAACAGCCCAGTCATCGAGAAGAACCGGCAAGAAACTCGATCTGGTTTATTTTTTCATGTCATATATTTGTATAGTAACATAAATATTCACATTCACATTCAGTAGCTTTGTCGAGATTTTCATAATCCCTGTGGCGATAACGTACGTGTTTATAAAAACTACATTTATATACATTTAAATATTTACCATTTGTATTGTAACCAAAACTCTTGTTATAATATCTTAGCCTATTAAATTAATTCAACAGCGTCACGTTCACACGTTCAAATCATTGATTATTATTGTGTACTGCCTGAGTCCGGGATTTTGTTTGTGTTTGTGATGTTGAATTAAGTTATTTTTCTGATGTAATTTTATTTTTACTTTTACTTTGTGATATGTGATAGTGTTATTTATAGATTTTATATCGAAATAATATCCTATTCCTCTTCTGTATATAAAATGTCATTGTAATTGGTTAAGAGTACAACGAAACTCTTTGAAACTTCGACTACATCTAGTGAACTTTTCCCTTCTATTAAAACCACTTCTAAGGTTGCTCGCGACCGGACGCTGCACAAAAACTGCCTACCGACTTTCAGTAGCAGGAGATATACTACAATAATAGGTACATATCACGTAGACTGTAAATCTCAGTGAATAAATGTAAATTTGAACAGTAAGTTATAGTTG
Source organism: Antheraea pernyi (assembly GCA_015888305.1). Lineage (NCBI taxonomy): Eukaryota > Metazoa > Arthropoda > Insecta > Lepidoptera > Saturniidae > Antheraea > Antheraea pernyi. The sequence goes on along the minus strand of MU159139.1, from coordinate 187,989 downwards.
CATGAGTTATAACTGAAGCAGAGTGTAAGAGAAATTGATCATAGAACTGTACGCAAACTGCGATACAACTAGTGAGTGCGGTAGTACAGGGGGGCACATAAACTGTAACTCAGTCGGTCACGAATATCAGGTTAGGGTTGTCACTTGTCCCGTATATGTATGTATGTATATTATATGTATAGTTTTGGAGTGTTTTAATACTATTTTACTTTGTTTCCATCCGACTTGCGGTTTTTAAAAAGTGTCGTGTCTGAATACTTATATACAAAAATGCCTTCTTTATTCGTATGGTATAATTTTTTTTATCCTTGCCGTAGACTTTCACGCCTGATTCAATAATATAATGAATGTGCATTTTGACAGCTTTTATTGTTTGATTAATTATTTGCTATAATTACTAGCTGGTGTAAACATTAAAATAATCTGTGAAGTCCCTTGAGACACTAAGGAATATCATAAAGTTTGCTATATTCTATATATAATATATTTTCTTACTATCTGTTATCCATTTTTTTTGTATACTCGTAAATCATATATCACTCGTATATGAAATATAAAGAAGTTTTTCGTAACACTGCACTGAAACCTCTCTATCCACTTTAATTATAAATGGATTATAAATAAGGACGCTGATTCTAAAATGTTTTTAAACACCGTAAATGTTCTCAAAGATAAGCCGAGGATTCGTAGATGAATTTTGTTTTTCATAACATATGTAGGGCAAGGACTTACTACTCATCCCTACTTATATTGTCCTTTGTGTAAGAAATTATTGAACTTAGTAGTTAGCGGTCACCCCTAGCTTGATAGGTGGCAACGTTCCACAGCGCTGGGCAGTGTCGCATCGCGATCTCTGAGAAAATTTATACGTCCGGTGGGAAATTATTATCAGGTGTTGGGACTCGAGCTCGAGCGGTGAACCGAGTGTTACTTGACTCGGGACTCTGTAAGAAACGCTTAAAACTTCACTAATTACGCGTAAATTCGACTACTCTCCCGTTAAAACATTTTAGTAGTAATTTATTTCTGAATAAAAGATTTTTAAAACACTGGCTGTACCTTCAGTTTTACACGGGTTTGTTGCTATTTCTTGTGATTACTGTTTTTGTAATAAATATTTGAATTATAGCAGAATTAATAATATCTACTTATACCGATTTTGTTACAGAAGTTGAAGTGAAGTCGCATCGCCACCTGGTGGCTAGTTGTTCCAACGCAATCCTTTAAGCGCTGGTTTTCGCCATATATTTACATAAGGCGCTTAACTTAATAGTTACTAACCAACCTTCAGTTTTACACGGGTTTGTTGCTATTTCTTGTGATTACTGTTTTTTGTAATAAATATTTGAATTATAGCAGAATAAATAATATCTACTTATACCGATTTTGTTACAGAAGTTAAAGTGAAGTCACATCGCCACCTGGTGGCTAGTTATTGTAAAACACATAGCATTAAATATATTGAATACTTATTGAAATATATTTGTAAATATGCCTTTATATTTAATAATGCGTAAAAGATAATTGGTTATTGTAGGATATCCTTCGCACATAGTCACATACCATTTCGAATTTTTCTAAACTCCTTTTAAGATGTACAATTGCATGGATTATTATTTTCTCCTAAAATGTAATCAGCGTTATCAACGTAAGCGCACAAAATACATTATTATAACTCCTCTACCTTCAGTAAGCATAATAAACATTTAATATATAAATAATTCTTCCAGAAGATGCTATCCAAATGGTAGTGAAAACATAATCTGTTAAGTAATTTAGAAAAACTACGGAAGCAGACCCAAACTTAAAAAAACAATAATATTTGTATTGATGACAATTTGATATCGGCGATTAATACTCAAAAAACTATTTTTGTAGGGATTTATGATATATATGAATATAAATAGATTCCTAATAGATTAAAGTATGATTCTGAGTAAAGAGCAAGGCTGTACTGTTCGTTAATAGTACTTGTAGTAATTACTAAAACCGTCACTAAAAACGTCAGCAGCCGTGAGCAAGGCTCATTTTTTCATTATTCATTATTTTGAATGGTACATTCTCTGCAGTATATTATCAAGAAACAAGAACATCGAAATACAGAGTTTTATTTACATTTTAACATTATTATGTTTTTTCATCTCAATGTCAGTTCTTCAGAATGGAAAGAAAAGCACTTGAAAATATACATCGAAATATAAAATAAATATAACAGAATACGGGGTGCATTAGAATGATTCATTGCGAACTCGACAATGTGAGCGACAAATTATATTTCTCATGGCAAGTCTGCGGGCGGAGCGGCGCGGTGCGGTGGGCCTCTCAGGGGTTCATGTCAACATAAACTAATATCACACGGCGTAAAGACACTGTTCTAACTTATTATTGTAATATTATACACGATTTCATGTATATCACTGTACATTAATATATCGCTGTAACTATTTCTGACGTTAGTGGTGACATGAAAGCATATCGTAAAGATTAGAAATAGAGTAAATTTATCTCCATTTGAGACTGCCGGAACATAACAATACTTTCAATTTAGGAGAATTATTGCCGGATACGTATCTAAATAGAACATCTAAGCACTTAATCATGTAGTAAATACATGATTATAAATATCTCACTGTTGAAAAAAAGTTTCGTTCTAAGGATAGGCATGAATTTAATCACCTCGCTAAGTTGGTAATTTTAAACGCTGTTTAATTTACCGTTCTATATATTTATTTCATAAGTGTTTTCAGATGTGCACATTTTCCCAAAACAATATTAATCTATACGTATTGTCACACGATTTTTATTCGCGTAGTCCCACGCAATTTCCAAAAGCGTAACGATTTGCTATAATGGTAAAACTTTGAAAATCATAAAGGATTCGATGTATCAGTAATGAAATAATTCAAATTATTTGTATATTATCTAATTATTATTACTAGTGGGCGCCCAGTGGTCGACATTCGACCATAGTTCATCATTGATTTTTTTTAAGGTTTGAACTTTATTGGGGTTCTTTTGTCAATAATCTATAATCAAAGGTTTTCATCATGGCTACTCAGTTATTTGGCTCTTTTTTTATTTATATAAATATTAAACTAAATGAAAAACTTACGTAAACGTACATAAGGCGGTAAGGCTCTCAAATTCTAAGTAAATATAGCTTTACGAAAATAAAGAATATTATCCCAACTTACGACACAGTTTTCAATTAATTTTACACGACACCATGGGTGGGTAGGTGGTATTTCTGGATGATATTGAATTAAATGTAGTCTGTAGATTATGAGGAATAGTGATATGTCCAGTATCATCGTTTGGAAAAGTAATGGATACACAATAGAATCAAATGATGAATCCAAAACAAAGAGGTTTTAGTACTACCATTATCTTTTGAAAATGAATTCATTTTTGTTCAAAATTCATCATCAACTGTACTAAATATAATTGCTACATCAGGTTGAATTGCATCATTGTAACCGCGCAGATCTAAGTCATAGATTACTTTCATGAGCCAGCAAATTTTCTTATTTTGTTTTTATATAGTATTTTTTGGCTCATTTTTTATTGAATCATCATTTGAAGTGAGTTCACCATATAAAAATACTAAATATTAAAATATTTACACTGACTTTGGTAATATTGCTTTACTCTTATGGCAACATGAAGAGAAAGCAGTCCTGTCCCCTAACAATTTTGACATTCAATAAGACCAAAGAGAATAATAATTATTAATACTTTACTAAAGATAAATTATTTATCAATTAATTATTAATGTATATTATGAATTTGGTATTATATTATTATAAAATTAACCTTTATTTTGACCAGTTGATTTCAAAGGCCATGCAAGGCATGCAACGTCAGTCATGTTAAAAATATTGAAAAGGTAATTGGAACGTAAAACTAAAATGACGGATGTCAATAAGTCTTTCATTTATTTTATCCATCTCTGCGCAAGCCACTTCACAGATATGATCTATTCAGAGACTACATATATAATCTCTATCTTGAATTTTTTTTAGAATGATATAATACAACCACCACCGACAGTGATTGTTCTGTTAAATACACTGGCACCCGAAAAATGGGGTATACTAATAACGAATGTAACTATTTATGTTTTGTAAAAATTTATATAATATAAAGAGATAAACTAAATCGAGTTTCTTTCCGGTTCTTCTCGATGACTGGGTTGTTTTCCGAACCCGTGGTAGCTTTGACGTTCATAAGCACCTTCTCAGGACTTAAATTGGATAAAGGATATTTTGATTTTGAGTTCAATAATCTAAATAACACTTAAAATGAAAAAAAATACATTTTGAAGTGATTATTCACATATTATGAAATATATAATACATTAACATACATATATACGTTTTATATAATACTAACAACGGCTCGTAATTTATTTCACGGATAGTAACAATAAAATACAAGGTATGTTACTTCACAACACAAGACTGAACTATCACCATTTTAATTTCCTTTATTTTTGAACTGACTACGTTGTTGACAAGGACAGGTTTTTAGAACTTCACCGGATTACTTGGACTACTTTTTTTTTTAAATTATAAATGATAAAAAAACAATTATAGCCAACCATATGATCTAGTATTTGAAAACGACACAGATCATACCTTGTTACGGAATTAAAAAGCGCCATCTATCGGTGTCATAAATCACCACTACAATAAACAGACTAAAACCTCATACCGGCGTGTTATAATAAAATTAATAGCATAACTTCATGGAAAAACACTTAAATGTGCGGATGTTCACAACGTTTAGTGTTGGAATCGTCACTACTACTACATTTATTGGACATCTTTACAAATATTTACTTTATACAGTTACATATAGAATCAAGAAATCAAATACACATATCTTTGTGGGTTTATGTGATGTGCGTTCAATGTATCCAGGCTTTTACCGCAGAGGCCTAGTCGAAAACAACGTGGCAGGTGCGCCTCGCTATGCCTTTATACAATGAAATGAGACATAATTGGGTTTCAAATGTTCATTTCCAAAATAAAACCTTTATGCCTTCTCCGGAGGGCGCGAGTTCGTATAAACGCTCCTGCAATATTATTTCAGAATGATGTTTTCCGAAATGGAATTCATTCTGCGTCTATTCACTTTTTTATTTAATAGTTCTCACTGAGTTAACTATCAATTAGTTCTCATGGTTAATTTGAGATCGTGTAGTAATGACTAATAAGTTTAGTGTTGATTTCTATTTTTCTTCTTACACACTACCATTGAACATCTTTCACGTCAAAATTGTTAATTATATATCATGAAAAAAACAAGAAATATTTTTTAGACACATTACAGCATACCGAGGACATAGAGATACGCACTTGGAATTATAAATATTTAAAAATGAATAGTATGTTCCATATAGAGGATAACTATTTCTCAACCTTTGTGAAAATGCAAAAATATATTTTTTACTCAATTATAAATAGTTACTTATGACAAAATAACTCTTAAAAACATTTATAAAAGTATTGTTTGGTTTTATTGAATAAAAGTTAGTTATTTCATTCTATGTGAACGATGGTGATGTCTAGAATTGATTTCTCTCTGTGTATCAATTAAAAACGATTGTTTTTTTTTTATCGTAGCACGGTAAAGTGACTTTACTGTGCCTGATGGTGAAGCACAGTATAATCTAAAAACAATGGCGACCACCGAGAGACACATTATCCCTCACCGGTCGCCGCTGTCATGCCGGCTTGCATAAATGTCTCTTCACGTTACGCTTGAAGGACCCCATATTATAGGAAGGAGGGAACACACTGGCCGGGAGATTGTTCCACAGCTTCACGGTACGGCAGAGATAAGAAGTTGCGAATTTTTTAGTTCGTGCCCAGATAGGATTTACCGTAAAACTATGGCTCCGGAGCCAGCGCGCGTGGTTCGGGTATGAAAAGGAGAGGAAGGTATTAAATTGAATAGCTCTTCAGAACACTCGCCATGATACAGACGTTAGAACACGCTCAGTGAGGCAATGTCTCTGCGCAACTGAAGCGGCTCTATAAATTGTGTAATGTCTGAATCATTAACAATGCGGACAGCCCGTCTCTGCAACCTGTCCAGGGTATCTAGTAGGTATTTAATGTAACGGGAAATGTATTGTAAATACGTATATGTTAAAAAGATAGACCAGATCAAGATTCTTGGCGGTACTTCTCGATGGCTGGGTTGATTTCCTTTATAGTCCGGTGAAGCTGTGAAGACCCTGCCGGGTCAATAGCGTAAACAGTTCGAGAAAAAAAAAAGTTGATTTCCGAACCGGTGATAGTTTCGACGCTTATAAGCGCCTAAATTGAACAAAATGTTTTTAATTTATTATACAAACTTTAACAATATATCCATTTTTTTACAACTAAATTATATGTATCTCTGAATAATAATAAAAGCTTACGAAGACCCGGTTTAAACTAATTTGTGTGCAATGATTTTGCAGAATATACTTCCGTATGTAGTGTGTAGGAGTGTAGAATGATTTTAATAACTACAGATAATTTACACGAAGCTCTTTGGGGTAGAGGTGTGCGTCATTAACAGATTAAGTGTCAGCTTGCATAATTAGTTCACCGAATGCAGTGAATCAGGCCGTTGTCCGTCGTCACACAGCTCTGTAATAAAAACAAATAATATAGTTTATTTCTCTTTACATACAATATATTCTAGATATATATGTTACTTGCTTGAAGAACATCCTTAGCAAAATACTACAAGACGGAAACAAACTAAATAATTATCCAAAAATTTAGTAAAACTTGCATTATGCTAAACATCTGGTATACTACACACATATATGGATATTTAACTCCCAAACGCAGAATCATAATACAAAATTCATTCATGTGCGAGGATCGTATCTGCGACCTATCAATTCTATGATAATGCCGTAAACCTTCGTAATTATTTTAACAGTTTGTCATATTAAAGCAACACAAGACACTGGTCGATTTTTTCGTATAATGAAAGTAAATTCTTCGAAAATTTAGAAATGAAATATGTAACAATCTTATTCATTTAAATTTGAACCGTATTCATAGTTTTCAATAATTAGACGCACACAAAATTCTCTGCGGCCACGTGAGTGAGTTTATTAGGTATGCGTGAAAGAGAACATATAATACGTGATAGTGTTTACGCTAAGAGGAAAAGAAATTGCAGTAATTTACCGGCTGAAACGCGGTTGCACAGTTGTTAAAAAAATTGCCATGTTTTGTTAGGCGACAGCGTACTTAATGTTACGTGACAGTGTAAGCGAGATCATCAGTTCGCACACAGAGAGTGCTCGGATCTCTAAACGTGTAAACTTTGCATCGCGTCGCTCTGATCAATGCAACGATGCGTATTAAGCAAACGTGCTTTGATGCATATTAACATATTTTATAATATTATAAAATATACATAACATACATAATAAGTTATATTTATTAACTATACATATTATGTCCTACAGGCTTAAGTTAAGTCGTCTTTTACTTGATCGTGTGTCGTACATGGTCATATATATTATGGGAGCTACTTAAGTAGGTGCTTATTAACATTAGACTAAGTTGATAATAACTCTGCCGAATGTATTTTTGTCCTAGGCTGTAAATACATTGAACCTTTATGTCGAAGTTTAAATTATTTAAATGATAAGCTATACAATGCCGACAGCGTTCGATTTTACCTTTCTACCACTATAGATTATTACAACGACTGTTAACAAATTTATTCCACGTAACAACCGAATTATTATCAGCAGTGTCGTGGTAATGATACCAATAATCCTTTGATAAGAAGGCACTTCAGGGAAGCATGAAATGTTAGCACGAAAATTTATTATTGCATATGCAAAAATAAATAAATGAAATAATGTTGATATCTAATTATCGACTTATAACGACAACGAGCGACGAAAAAATTCAATTTTGACTGACATACTGCATTATTTTATTACCGCTAATATTTATATATAAAAGTATAATGAGTTCTCGAATAAATTGTATCTTAAATAAAAAATCAGCTAAAAAATATCAAAGAAATACAATATACTTTCATTTTTATTAATTGATGTAAAATTGATGATAAAAATATTTATTGTTATTATTAATCGAATGAAATTAATATTTTAAGCACTTCACATATCCTAACACATAAATAAATACATTTACATAAGTTAATGCTTTTGTAAATGATTAATGGAAGATATGACTCGAGTCTAGACATACTACAATATTTACTCACGAAAAACTAAACATTTAACAACTAAACAACAGTCGTGGTTCTTTCTTCAGATACGATATAGATTGGATAATCAACCCATTCAGGTATAATTATTGTATTATGGTTTCTTATTTCCATTTTATAAATTAATCAATTGTAAAATTCATTACTGATGTATTTAACAATTGTTATTTTCACAAATAATCTAGCACAGTAATATTGAGCACAAATAATTTGTATTACACGTGATTACATTCGGTTTAAAGAATTTATTTCTCAAAGAACATAGTTCACTTATTGATGCTTAAAAAACATTAATAATCTTTTTTTTTCTCGAACTAACTACGCTATTGACCCGGCAGGGTCTTCACAGCTTCACCGGATTACTCACTAATAATCGTTAATCTAATCATCCAGTGTTAGAAAAAGATACAAAATTGTTATAAAATACTTCTTATGCAAAAATACTGACGAAAGAGAAGACCAAACATGTCACGCTATGAAGAGAGTAAAATACAGATTAAAAAAAGGGTAACAATTATACATTAAAAAAAATATATTTTAGAAATAACTTTATCTTTACTTTGAATATATTTAAGGATTCAATTTCCCGTATTTCGTTTGTTAGTCTCTAGATCTCTACACTAAAGCCGGCAAACGGTTATGAGTAAAATCATGACACATCGAACTACAGTCACGACCTCTGTGATCACGACTACTAACATACATATATATCGACAGTCACCGTCGCACTGTTGCCTTGATACCCAAACATGTCCTATTAAACCAAGTTAGTTTGGTTTTTCATTTTGTGTATAGTTGTCGTCTTATCGAGTAGGAATTATCTAATAATTCGTTATTTTATGTGAAATTTAAAGCCAAATAATTTTTGTAGAAAACACTTGTGAATAACAGTACTATTATTGATTTTAAAGTAAAGTTATAGTATGTACACAAAAACTTAATATGTTGCGATATAAAACTTAAGTAATAGTTTTACACCTTGTCGCACTAGATGGCGCTAAACTCAAAATAAATAATTTCATACTCTTATTTTTAATTATTATTCATTAATTGTTTACATTTAACTGTAATAATATAATACCATGTGAATTAAATATATTATATGTTATTAAAGTAATAAAAATTGTATACTAGTGGTATTAATAAATGATAAATGTTAAAAACCTACATCACGATATGGTTTTGTTACGCACGAGCATACATAAGGTTAGCGGCGGCGATGTTTTCTTTGGATTGTACTGTGCTTTATACCTTAATGGTATAAAGAATTTTTGAATAGCATTAATAATAAAAAATGCTTTATAATGAATTTGAATTTCAAGAAAATATAATCTTATATGTTGCGTTATACGTTATAGAAAATATTTGGGTACTATACTTGGTATTATTTAATTGTAAGAATTAAAACATTTTTTAATATTCATCAAGTACGCATTTTCCTTGTAATTTTGTATTTTTAGTACGAGTAATTTGAGAGGAAGTAATCTTAGACAAGGTAAAATGACTATTCCGATGTTGAACATTTTAGCCGACTTAAAAAAGAAGGACCTATATGTTCTGCGGCGTGTATTTTTTATGTATGTTAATGATATCTTAGTCAATTTGGAACCAATTATAATGATTGTTTTTTTAATTATTTCTGATTTAGTTATATTCTGGTGTGGTCCGATTTGAATATGAAGGGTCGGGTACCCACAGAAACACCCACGTTAAGTAATAGTGCTTGCATTGTTGCGTTTCGTTCGATTACTGAGAGCGCCGGAGGCCCACTTCCCTTCCCAACCCCCCCCCTCCTCGTCCACAAACACAAGCTGGCAACGCACTTGCGACTCCTCTGGTGTTGCAGGTGTCTATTGACGGTGGTGATCACTCAACATCAGGTGATCCACCAGTCCGTCCACCACCTAATTCTCATAAAATATATTATATATTATATCTTGGGTTTTGACTGTTATCAAAAAGGCCGCAGCCATGAAAGAAAACTGAAATGGGGCGAAATGCTTTTTAGTGCCTTTTTTATTTTTTAAATATGTTTTTGATATTCTAGTTGGTATTTTATTATTAACTATCGTCATCGTAACTGAATTTATTTCTGTTATTACTGTAGTGATTTTAAATATTCTAGCTCTAGAATACCGGTATTTAGTTGTTTGTTATACTAGGTAGTCGGGCTTCGTCTTCTAATATTCTAATTCAGATACGAAATATAATTTCACTTAACCTCTCTCTGTAACTTATAAACTTTTATAGTTCCGATGGAATATTTTACAAGTTACCTACAGTTATTATTTTGGCGTGAAAGTTTCGGAATGTTCCAGGGACTAATAACGAACTTTGCAGCTAGATAGGTATGTTTCAGACTTGGAATTATACTGAAAGTGAGTTCCGTAGGAGGGGCGTTTGTTGAAAATTAACTTGCGTGTGCTTCATTAAGGCGTTTGATAGGATGAATTCGAGATGTTAATAAAAGGCTTCACAACTAAGTCGTGTGTCACTGCCGAATTTGTTTTTGAAGACATTTTTGTTCTCTTTGAAAAGTATTTATAATGATTGCGAATCGTCTCTCTTTACATTCAGACCTCATACTTAAAACAACTATACGCATTACAAAAACAATAATAACAATCGTTTCACACGAGTTTTACTGAATACTTAATTTTTTTTTTTCTTATCTGCAGACTCGGGCATTTTTTTCCTATCTTTTTATTTAATATGTAAGTTAAAAATCGTATTTGTGAGCATCTATTGGGTAGTTTTTTTATATATATTTATTTAACTGTTTTAGACGTTATTGCCTTTATGGCGGTTTCATTCCGGTCCCCTATCGCTATCTTTAAGTTGTAATCCACAATATGCCGCGCCGGAGCGTCCATGGCCCGATGGATGAACCTACTAACTGCGTCATCTACTTTATTACAAGCGTTACCAAGCAGCCTCTAGATAAACGTCTGGGTAGAGGGTTTTGATGCAAGTGACTCTGAATAGCACTCGTTCAATTCAATCTCATCCTTCAAAAGTCGTTCCAATACATACAGATATTTTGCAAACAATTTGAATTTATGAATAATAGTTTTGTTCAGATCTTCATTAAGAAAATTTGATTTAAGTAAAATTGGTTATTATTATTGTGACATATTGGTTAAAAGGAAATGATGTGATTCTTAAAATAAGCAAAATATAAATTTAATATAATACGTCAAAGTGTGTAAAGTGAAAGAACAGTATAATCTCAGATTAAATGCTTTGTCAAATGTCAATAATGGCAGCTATGATTTACTTGTGAATGTCTAAAATTTTTTAATTTATTTACATCTTCCAAATTAATTATACCCACGAAATGTAACATCCTTATCCTGCAAATACAATAAATCGCAACAATAAGAACTGTCAACTTAGACAAGTGTTAGACAATGTTTAAATTAAAACAATAAAACAAGGATAAGACATTCTTTTGTGATCAAATTTATTTAATCAAGTGTTCAACGCGTATTTAACCTTTTTGTAATAAAACGGTATAACTTTGTATAGGCCACTTTTCTACACAGATAAATAAATGTCGATAATACTGTTGGGAAACTCGAAAGATTTATTTGCTCATCTGATAGCAATTCAGGTGAACTATCCAAAGTCGATATAGGCACCATTAGGAGCGCCAATGGAGGCTGTATTGCGCGTCGATTCGTCAGCGAGAGGGCGCGACGCCATCAAATGTTTCTAGCGTACACACAACGCAGTAGTTAGCTCTGGTATCACACTCGGCTATTCCCCCGCGTGCGACAGCCCTCAGACACAGTAAAGTTTATATAGCGGAATCGGGAACATTATTGGTTTGATTCTTATAACTGGAGCCATGGCACAGTTGAGTATTATATCATACTCACGTATTTATTTAGTTAAAACTCCTTGATATTTGTAAAAGGTTAGGAGAATAAAACAAAATATTTATTTAATATGTGATATATATAACTTAAATATACTTAAACTTAAATATACTTATCTATATATTATCTTGTCGGCCTGTTCACGAGAATACCTCTCCTCGATTAAACCGCATAGCGGTTTCCAGAACAGAGTCCTACTGAAAATATTTGTAATTTTTCTATTGTCATAAATAAATACATAAATAAATAAATAAAAAGAAGCTGTGCCCGTGATTTGATATGCGATTGCTATTATTTATTGTGATTACCATTTCGTACAATAAATAGTTGAGTCACAGAAAGATAGATATTACGTGTGATCATACAAGTTTTCATGGTATTCGGAACAATACATAAGTTAATATGCTGCAGCTAGTGGTGTGTTATAGTAAAATGGACAGCACTACTAATTTTCAAGATAATAGGTAAAACTATGTACCGATTTTATTGTTCTAAAATATACTATCACTCATTTTGTACACATTAAGACAGATTACATGTGTGATTGTAAATTACAAGCATGATTTATATAATTGTAAAACGCGGATGTTACCTCTTATCACCCAGCACAGATCCTGATACGAGACAATAAATGAATGGCAGTTGCGAAGAGATTACATCAATTGAGGAGGACCAAACTATATCGCTTACTGCAAACTTACTACGTGTGGGGGGGTCGTGAGGGACGAGGGGCGAGGCACGAGATGCTGTGTGCTCTATGTGACCTTTTAATTTAGAAAAAAAATGTGTGCTTTTTGAAACTACTAAGTGAAACTTTTTTTCGGATCGTAGGTGTAGGAGCTTCGGGCTCACTACTATGAGATTCTAGACTGACACGGATAGCATAATAATAATACTCGGAGTGCGTGAAATAGACTGTTTATTAATATGACCATATAAGGTAATTATAGAGACGCGATCATTCATTTGTTTGAACGACATTATATTTACAAATTATACAAAAGTTTCAGCCTGCCAAAGAGGATGACATACTCGGTAGCTACATAGGCATTTGTCACTGGCAAATTCAACTTTGGCAACTGAAAATTACCGGAAAATTATTCGATTTAGGCTATGAAAATCGCGTTTTTAATCTTAACATAATAATTGGTTCATACCTTGTCTATAAAGTGTATTTAATATTGAGACAAACTTATACTAATATTTATTTATTTTCTGCTTTTAGTATCTCAAGATATCTTTATGTATGTCGCAGAAACTTAGCTAACTTAGAAGTTAGATTTAGTAAAAACCGGTATAAACTTAATACTAGAAATAATCACAAATCCGTATGTTTCAGGCTCAGTACTAGAGCAGTTACACAGTTTTTTAAGTAATAATGCTAGATTCTAATATTACTTCTTTTGTGAAAAGTTTGTTCGACAGTAAGCACCATGTTAATCAAGTTTTTATTTCAAGAGGTTCATTTAGGGTAGATATACGTAAACGTTAGTGTTTTGGGAAACAACTTGAGAAATAAGGACAATTGTGAAAATAGAGCAAGTTTACAGTAACAAAAAAGATATTGAAGTAACATATGTAATAAAGGTCATGTTTTGTTCTTGAATGAATGAATACTCTATTGCACTTTTGGGTTTGTACACAGGTGAGCTTAAGGCCACAAGGCATTTTCTTCTAGCTAACTAGCGATATTATTATCAATCAAAAACTTTTGTAGGTAGTCCTAAGTCCACATATACAAGTAACAAAAAGAGAATGGGTAAATAAATGTTTTTCTCACATCGATTTCATTTAATTACTTTCTTGTGGTTGTTATACTAGATTATTTTTTATCTCATTACCTCAGCCTCGTTTCATTTACTTTCAGACAGTTTTCGAGCTTATTTACTAACATATTTCTTATTCTACTCGACATAGTAACTCAATAAATATGACTATAGATTTCATATTATTTTCTTTAGATAGCATAAAAGTGCCTGAGGAATTCCTGTGCAGAATAAATAGCAAATTGGTATATATTCGTAAATAACTATGTATATATTTGGTTCATAAAGTGGTGAGGATACGATCGCGGCGAGGTCGATCTCCACTTACCATAAACACTTATAAACTTATCGTTTCATGCTATGTCATAAAGAATATAATAAAAGTACTATGGGCACACGAATCAATGGAATTACATAAGAAAAAAAACTGTTTATTGTGTTTTCATGCTGCGTTGCTTCGCTTCAATCCAGGTTTGGATTCGAGTTACGGATATGACCGGATTCTCTGTTTATTTTACATTTCTTTTATATAAAACAAAGAAAATGTATACGAACCCAGGAGTAAAAGCTAATAGTTAATGAATAATGTGTAGAGAAAGAGTCTGTAATAAATATCCCACCAAAACATAAATATAAAATGAGAACCAAGTTCAACATTATGATATATGCCTTGGTTGTTGACTTCAGGACTGACCATTGAACTTGGCACCCATTTAGATCTCACTTCCTTTGTCGTTGAAGTGAACAATCAAGGCCTGTATAATAATATTGAACTTGGTTCTCTTTTTAAATTTATTTCTATAATGGGATATCATTACTTTTTTACAGAAATTATTACTATAAAGTATTCATAGTAAAATTAATACCAAATGGTTTTTGTTAATCTCCAATACTAAATCCCAGTTAATAACGGAATAAATATGAAACTCGGTCTATATTATTTATATAACCTTGAACCATACTCTTACCTTGAACTATACTCTTATTTATAAGTATTTGTAAGTAGGTACTAAAACTGTATGTTTGGATAAAAAAAATTGAGGGTGGTATTCCACTCGTTATATATTCACGTGAAGATCTTAAAATCCACATATTAAAGACCGACTGTCATCAATTTTGATTGCTATTCTTACATTACAGGCGCTATAAGTAAGTATTCCTAATAGAATCACTACCTGTCTGGATTCCAAATTTGAACTTTCTAGGTCATCTGGAACTAGCTTAGAATTTAGGTGTATAGATCAGTTAGTGATAATAATGACGATTTTTGAAAGTTTATATTTAAATAACCGTTTGATGTGTGTTTGTTTGCAAGTCTCAATACGTGGGCCGAATTTGACATATTTATGTGTAATAGTTTTTGAGATATGAAGGGGTGAAAAGTGGATCCAAATATTTCGTGTAATATTACACACGGTAGTGCGCGCTCGCCATTCTGTGAACTAGACTTGACACGCTACCGCGTGTCTAGATTATGTAGACATAAACCATTCAATATTTAGTGAATTTTATATAAAAATAGTTGTTGTAGTTAACAGAAGCGTAGGTGTGGGCGGGCGCTTTTTAGTGGCCATTTAAGTTTTTTTTATTGAATCCTTCCTATATTAATTATGTATGTGTTTATTAAGGTTGATACAAAATAAGTAATTTTCCAAAATAATATACATCGAGCGGATATAAATCATAAAGTTAATTTAATTACGAAGTTATAAGCTCAGTAAATAATTTCCACGTACCTTAACGTACGGAGAGTACAGGCCGCGCTAAACTAGCTCCAATAACAATAAATATTGATAACAACCTGTTCACAGATCGTATTTACGTGTTACGTACGTAATTTTCATGAAAGTTGGCATTTATGTATAATTTGGTCCAACTTGAAAGATAGAATAATTTATATTCCGATTAATGGCATAAATATTTTTTAATTATAAATTAAATTATTGTCAATGTTGATTATTGTTATTAATTGTAAGTTCGATCATTCTCGAACAGATGGCACTTTAAATTAGTTTGTTGACAGAAAACTGTAAGACTGACTGTTATAGATATCAGCGCCACGTTTTAATTTTGAAAGTAGTTTATCATAAATTTAATTTGACATATAATAACTGAGCCACAGCAACGCGTGGCCCCGCGGCTCAGCTAGTAGAATATAAAAAAATGTGTACAAAATACACATTTATAAACATCGCGTAAAACATAACAAAAATGAAACGATGTCTCGAGGAAAAAAGGTCAATTTCACAGTGTTTACGATCCAAGCGTACTGCGTACCGCGTACCCGTGTCAGCGTGACAGACAGACGGACAGATTAACCCCGCAAGCTGGCACACTATGACGATCAGATGGTTCTAACTGAACCGGAATGTTTTCACAGTCTATTGTTAATTCGTCTCTCTTAACAATTTTATTCGGGTCATATTTTCGTTTCGTATACAAACTGTTTTGTGCGCGAGCTGTTGCCCAGATATCATTTATGACTAGACGTGTGTATCAAATTACATCGTAACGGTATTTGCCAGTCTCTGTGATTATTGTACTATATCAAAAACATAGTATTTTAAACTATTACGTCAAATAAACACTCAGTTCTATATATTTTTGTCTAAGCAATGTTTCAGTTTGCAAAGTAGATCAAGAGCTGTCCAAACAAAAATACGGGGCATTTCACCTAAAGCGGACAGCGAAAAATAAGTGAATGTTAACGGAGTTATTTATGTATACGTGTAGGTATGTATAAGCACTATACAAAATGAATAAATGTATTGTTAAGTATTTATACTACGAGACTTCGTATTACTATTACATTTTATTTTATGAGAATACTTAAGTATATATAATTTAATATATATTAGCCAAAGAAGTTTCACTTCCTTAGAGTGTACACACTGATGGGTTGTTTTCCGAACCGGTAGTAGTCTTTGACGTTCATAAGTGCCTTATTAGGGCCTAAACTGAATAAAGTATTTTTGATTTGATTTGATACACGCAATGTTTTTTAAAAGTTATAATAGTTAAAAATTGTCTTACTTAAAATAAATTGTAGGTATTTAAAACTAAGCTATTGATAATAACAAATACTACATTACACAATTAATAATAGCAATAAATAATAAGAGACGAGCAGCAAGGAGAACTAGTTTAATATTAAAACAGTCACTAGTATAACCCATCACCGGTAAACTAACTCCACGGCTTACACATTCACTTTAAAACTTCCAACAAACTGATGAATTAATTATATAAGTTGTATGAACAGAAGAAACCGACGCGGTGCGAGAGCAGCTACTCCCCCGCGCGCCGTCCCCGATGTTGACTCGTTCCAGCACCCTTTAAACTTGTCTTCACTCACAACACAGAAAAAGGAGATGTCTCATTTATGTTTATTTCAATCTCAAGCAATAGCATTAATTCCACTCGCATTATCATTCGTCCATAGTTCCTACAGTCTAGACCAAGAAAGCCCATATCTTTCAACATTATGTTTGTGACACTCTACCAGGCCTGCTCTTTTGTTTCAAGTTTTTCATGCCTAAGGGCAACAGTTAGCAGACAGCCTATCCGATATTAAATGATATGGAATGGTATATATATATTGACACATTACGCAACAGTCATGCTATACTAAAATTTGTTTGAGTTTAAACAAATATGATGACAGTACTTAAAAAAAGATAAGTGAAACAAGGGTACAGCTTAGTATTCAATAAATGGAGCAAGATTTGGTATTAATAACAAAAAACAAACTTCAAGTTGAACAAATTTAAACAAAACAATTGATATACTGCAAAGAACTCCAGAACTATTGAAAAGAAGCCCAGAACTCCCTTTAGAACTCCTCTGTCACGACCTTTGTATGCTACATGAAGTTACCCTCATAACCTTATACCCTCATATGTCGTATGACCCTTATGGGGTCTTTAGATGCAGAACTATTTTCCTACATTTCAGGAACTCCAGAACTATTGATTTGAATATCAGAACTCATGTTTGTTTCACGATTCCGATATCTTTGTATGCCAACTTCACAGCCATTACATGAAGGCTTATACATAGCTATAAGATTTGCAAGTGAGTGCGTCATATACTTCACTCTGAAGTATATGACACCCTACAATTACACATATTATAAGAAATGGGGCTTAACAGAAAGATACATCCATAACAGGTCGCAAATGGTTGTTTTATTTATAAGAAATGAAATACTATTATTCAATCCCCTGTTAAAGATAATAGTATTTCATTTCTTATAAATAAAACAACCATTTGCGACCTGTTATGGATGTATCTTTCTGTTAAGCCCCATTTCTTATAATACGTGTTATTGTAGGGTGTCATATACTTCAGAGTGAAGTATATGACGCACTCACTTGCAAATCTTATAGCTATGTATAAGCCTTCATGTAATGGCTGTGAAGTTGGCATACAAAGATATCGGAATCGTGAAACAAACATGAGTTCTGATATTCAAATCAATAGTTCTGGAGTTCCTGAAATGTAGGAAAATAGTTCTGCATCTAAAGACCCCATAAGGGTCATACGACATATGAGGGTATAAGGTTATGAGGGTAACTTCATGTAGCATACAAAGGTCGTGACAGAGGAGTTCTAAAGGGAGTTCTGGGCTTCTTTTCAATAGTTCTGGAGTTCTTTGCAGTATGAGCAATAGTTCTGCATAATTAAAGCCATGGTAGCCCATTGAAAATCACACCGTATAAGTATGTAAAAAATCAACTCTCGATTTTTGAATAGTTCTAAGGAGTTCTGGGCGCGCGCTATATACACTGCCTAAACCTCAATCTGTGTTAATAAATACTAATGAGTTTTTACAATGAAAAATAATGTTATTTAAGATGTTTTTTGTTTATTAAAATATTTATAACAAACAGATATTATATTTATTTATCAACAAAAACACGAAGAATGAACAAATAATAAAATGAAATACAAATTTCACAGCAATATGTTATTTATTTATTTTATTTAAAATTGGCGAGTATTTTTTATTGTAAAGTTTCATTGAGCTGCCATAGCTTTAATTACAATAGCTAAACAACTCTTTATTAGAGGAATTATAATGCGGCAACATACAAAACCCTATGATTCCAATCCCAACACTAGTTTGAGAAAAAATAATGTTTATGATGTTCCGAACCATAACACAATTTTCTTAAGAAAATTTCAGTTTTATTTAGGTCCTTATTTATATAATCGAATTAATAGAGTTTTGGACTTAACAGGCAAGCCTAAATATAAGTTAAAAACAGCTCTTACACAGTGGCTTCTGACGTTAACGTACGATCAAACAGAAAATCTATTCATTATAATGAAATAATAACATAACGCTCATTACACTACATTAGAGTATATTACTACAATTACTCTACGAAAATAGAAAGTGGTAGTACCTGTGACACAGGCTAGGCCTAGTGCAGGTGCTACAAAACAAATAATAGTAATGGGGCTGACGACAAAATTGAAAATTATTTTGTTGTCAGTTTCTTTTGCACGAACACGGTATCAAGCATGTGTGTAGTTCCTAAGAATTGTTACTGTATTTTTAAAAGATATGTTAACTTTAAGTTTATTCGTGTAATATTATCGATCTAATAATAAAATTGTAAATTGTAAAATTACGCAGAACTATTGCTCATATTGCAATTCATTCATTCATTGCATTCAATATAATACCCCTTTGACACCAAAACCCGCTTGACATGGCGCTTAAATTCGCAATCCTGCAAATAGGTAATATCTTTGGGACTTTGTTGTAAATTCTAACATTATTTCCCAAAAAACTATTACTGGTATTACTAAGTCTAAAACATGTGACAACCAGTTTGTCACAATTTCTAGTATTTACATTGTACCGGTTTTTTTTTACGAAATCTAGCTTTTCAAGGTTTTTACGGACATACATTAAATTGTCAAGAATGTATTGGGAGGGCAGAGTTAAGATACCGTATTCCTTGAACTTGGTCTTTAAGGATTCGCGTTTTCTCATTTTATAGATTGTCGAACTGCCCGATTTTGTAATAAAAATATAGTATCTACCTCAGCTGCTGTACGCCACAACAGAATGCCATAAGAGATTATGCTATGGAAGTAGGCAAAGTAGACTAACTTAGCAGTGGCAATATCAGTTAGCTGGCGAATCTTACGTACTGCAAATGCAGCAGAACTTAATTTGCTTGCCAATTGTATAATTTGAGGACTCCACTATAATTTTGAATGTAGTGTGATACCCAAAAATACAGTGTTATCAAATAACCCTACAAAATTTCCATCAATCTTGATGCCACTATCAACCTGTGGCACGTTAGGCAAAATAAATCTCATACATTTTGTTTTACCTGTATTAAGTACTAAGTTATTTAATGCAAACCAATGAGAAATTTCGTTTAAAGTATTATTTACATGCCCAACCTCTGAATCCGTCCTTTTTAGTTTAAATATAATTGAAGTATCGTCTGCAAAAAGAACCATGTCAACACAGTTATGTTATTGACCAATAGCTTTTTTTTTTTACTGACTACGCTATTGACCAAGCGAGGTCTTAACAGCTTCACCGGACTACTAAGGCGAGTGCTTAAGGCACTCAGCCGATTTTATTTTGACAACTAGCTCAAGGGTGTGCGGCAAACCTCGGCTTTGGCTGTTGCCTGATACATGCAATTCGCGACCTATCTTCTTTTTTTTCCCTTATGGATACGCCACCCTCCCGGGGGAGAGGGTGGGTTATGTCCGACTCGCACAGACTAAAACCCCATGGTGTACGTCTTCCGCTATAGTTGGGGCGGCACGAGATCTCTATAGACTTCATCGTGCCACCCCAGCGGTTGGCCCAGCAGCAAAAGGGTCGCCGCCGGGCCCCGTCTTGTTAGGAGACAGCCGTGTACACCCCGGCCATCTCCTCCGTCCGCCGGACCTGTGCAATGGGAAGGTGGGCCCCCCGACCCATCTTCCCTGGTCCGGTTACAGTGGGAGGAGGCGGTCAAACTGACGCCTCCTCCTGCCCGTCCCCCGTTGGCGGAGACGGCCACTTTGAGGGTCATGCTCACGGACCCTCTCCGCCGCCTCCTTCTGCGAGACGACTTCCTCGCAGAAGGAGGCCATTGCATTCCAGTTATCCTCACTACCGAGCATGGCCGCAACCACGCTCGGCAGTGAGAGGTCTTGCCCTACCGCCGCAGCCAGAGTGCGACGTTGCTCCTCCCACGCAGCACACTCAGACAGAGT
>MU159139.1:100811-158838 GCA_015888305.1 Antheraea pernyi | reverse complement strand
CCGCGTCCTCCGCGCCCTCCGCGCACGTAGACGACGGTTTTAAAACCGTCACGTATCAAAAACGCCGCGGATCGCGATCGTCAGACTCCGACCAGGGCTCCGCACGCCCGGTCGAGAAATGCGCCAACATCGATGGCGTTCGCGTGCCGGCTATACCGGCAAAACTATACTCTTATTTATAAGTATTTGTAAGTAGGTACTAAAACTGTATGTTTGGATAAAAAAAAATTAAGGGTGGTATATATTCAGGTGAAGATCTTAAAATCCACATATTAAAGACCGATTGTCATCAATTTTGATTGCTATTCTTACATAATAGGCGCTATAAGTAAGTATTCCTAATAGAATCACTACCTATCTGGATTCCAAATTTGGACTTTCTAGGTCATCTGGAACTAGCTTAGAATTTAGGTGTATAGATCAGTCAGTGATAATAATGACGATTTTTGAAAGTTTATATTTAAATAACCGTTTGATGTGTTTTTGTTTGCAAGTCTCAATACGTGGGCCGAATTTGACATATTTATGTGTAATAGTTTTTGAGATATGAAGGGGTGAAAAGTGGATCCAAATATTTCGTGTAATATTACACACGGTAGTGCGCGCTCGCCATTCTGTGAACTAGACTTGACACGCTACCGCGTGTCTATATTATTTAGACATAAACCATTCAATATTTAGTGAATTTTATATAAAAATAGTTGTTGTAGTTAACAGATGCGTAGGTGTGGGCTTCTTTTAGTAGTCATTTAAGTTTTTTTTATTGAATCCATTATATAATAGATAACTCGTAGATATAATAAATAGTCAAAAATAATTACTTCATAGAAAACGTGTGCGAAGTCATGGGAAATGACTATTAATTATTACACGCCACCCGGGGAACCACTATTGACCTGCGATACCGCGCTATTGACTCTATCGGGGTGTTACTACTGACCTCGAACGCTATTGGTGGAAGTTATCGGCTGTTCATTATTCATTCCGGTGTGAGACTACATCGGTGGCATATAAAGGGCAAGATGTCGCTGATCTGGGCGCACTCTTATGTGGAAGTTATTGTAAGACGAAGCTCTGGCCAAATAAATAGTGACAGTATAAGAAGTATTTATTGCCATTCCTGACTGCATCGACCCTATACGTGATGAGTGTAACACAATGTTGATTATTGTTATTAATTGTAAGTTCGAACAGATGGCGCTTTAAATTAGTTTGTTGACAGAAAACTGTAAGACTGACTGTTATAGATATCGGCGCCAAGTTTTATAGTAAGACATATAATAACTGAGCCAAAGCAACGCGTGCCCCCGCGGCTCAGCTAGTGGAATATAAAAAAAATGTGTACAAAATACACATTTATAAACACCGCGTAAAACATAACAAAAATGAAACGATGTCTCGAGGAAAAAAGGTCAATTTCACAGTGTTTACGATCCAAGCGTACTGCGTACCGCGTACCCGTGTCAGCGTGACAGACAGACGGACAGATTAACCCCGCAAGCTGGCACACTATGACGATCAGATGGTTCTAACTGAACCGGAATGTTTTCACAGTCTATTGTTAATTCGTTTCTCTTAACAATTTTATTCGGGTCATATTTTCGTTTCGTATACAAACTGTTTTGTGCGCGAGCTGTTGCCCAGATATCATTTATGACTAGACGTGTCGTATCAAATGACATCGTACACGGTGTTTGCCAGTCTCTGTGATTATTGTACTATATCAAAAACATAGTATTTTAAACTATTACGTCAAATAAACACTTAGTTCTATATATGTTTTTGTCTAAGCAGTGTTTCAGTTTGCAATGTAGATCTAGAGCTGTCAAAACAAAAATACGGGGCATTTCACCTAAAGCGGACAGCGAAAAATAAGTGAATGTTAACGCAGTTATTTATGTATACGTGTATAAGCAGTATACAAAATGAATTACTGTATTGTTAAGTATTTATACTACGAGACTTCGTATTACTATTACATTTTATTTTATGAGAATACTTATATATAATTTAATTTATATTAGCCAAAGAAGTTCCACTTCCTTAGAGTGCACACACAATGTTTTTAAAAAGTTATAATAGTTAAAAATTGTCTTGCTTGAAATAAATTGAAGGTATTTAAAACTAAACTATTGATAATAACAAATTCTACATTACACAATTAATAATAGCAATAAATAATAAGAGACGCGCACGAGCAGCAAGGAGAACTAGTTTAATATTAAAACAGTCACTAGTATAACCCATCACCGGTAAACTAACTCCACGGCTTACACATTCACTTTAAAACTTCCAACAAACTGATGAATTAATTATATAAGTTGTATGAACAGAAGAAACCGACGCGGTGCGAGAGCAGCTACTCCCCCGCGCGCCGTCCCCGATGTTGACTCGTGCCGGCACCCTTTAAACTTGTCTTCACTCACAACACAGAAAAAGGAGATGTCTCATTTATGTTTATTTCAATCTCGAGCAATAGCATTAATTCCACTCGCATTATCATTCGTCCATAGTTCCTACAGTATAGACTTCTAGACCAAGAAAGCCCATATCTTTCAACATTATGTTTATGACACTCTACCAGGCCTGCTCTTTTGTTTCAATTTTTTAATACCTAAGGGCAACAGTTGGCAGACAGCCTATCTGATATTAAATGGTATGGAATGGTATATATATATATTGACACTTTACGCAACAGTCATGCTTTAACTAAAATTTATTTGAGTTTAAACAAATATCTAGTTACATACATAATTTAGTAGTATAGAAAAAACCATGGTATGATTGCACTCTTCTAGATGTAGACACAGCATACATATAAGGGGGGCCTGCGGTTTAATTTTAGTTTTTTTTTTATTATCAAGGCAGGACAACGTCCGCCCGGTCCGCTAGTAGCTATGTATAAGCCTTCATATCGACAAACTTCCAATCACAAAACTAGAATTCACATCTTGTCAGAATTACAATGGAATTAGCTTGCTTTACGCTATGCATGAGTTACCACTTTCCTTCAGTTTGTTGTTCGTATTAGATTTCTGCACCAGCATGTACATATATGACTCTACCCACAATGATATATTGTCCGTACTTTGTTTTTTGAACTCTCTACGCTATTGACCTGGTAAGGCCTTTACAGCTTCACCAGACTACAAGTCCGTGATATAAATATATAGCATATAACCTACGGCGCTCTCACTGACCGAACGAAACGCTACAATGCAAGCACCGTTACTTCAAGTCGGTTTTCGGTGAGAGGGTGGTACTACCCCGGGCGAGCCGACCCATTCATGCTGAAACCAGTAATAGGTTCAGCGTGGCTCTACCGCATATATTTTAATTGAATGATATAGTAAACATTATCTCTGTGTAAACAATCAATTTATCAATATTACTTGATGAAAAGAATTGTGCGAGCGTAAGTGGCTTGTAACAGCTAGACATATAATTAGTTCTAGGTTAGTAACCAAGCGTTGTAACTCATCATGTTAAGAAATCGGGAACAAACTATACTTGTTGAACTGTATCTATTATTATTTAATGCTTCCTCTTGCTTGCATTTTTTGAACGTGAACTTGCCCTCACGTGCATTTCCTGGAACACGGCTATGGGTGCTTTGCGACAGATTTTCATTATATATATGTAACTGTTAGTCAAAAGAACATAAGAAAAATCCTACCATCATACCACGGTTTTTTCTCTGAAAGGCCACGCTCAATGTTGGAGTAAAAACAAAATTACACAGAACTGAAAAAAATAAATATTTTCATGCATGATAACATCATATTTGGTACTTTAAACACAGACTTTATTTAACATGCAAATAAATATAGTATATACTTTTGGAACAAGATGTCCATTTAATTAATTTTTTTTTTTTTTTCGAACTGACTACGCTATTGACCAAGCAAGGTCTTAACAGCTTCACCGGACTACTAAGGCGAGCGCTTAAGGCACTCAGCCGATTTTATTTTGACAACTAGCTCAAGGGTGCGCGGCACACCTCGGCTTTGGCTGTTGCCTGATACATGCAATTCGCGACCTATGTAAGCTAACCTAAGCTAAGCTAACTATTCATACATATATGAGTTGTTGAAACATATATGTGTACCAAGCATACATACCTCAACAACGCACATAGCCTACGGCGCTCTCACTGACTGAACGAAACGCTACAATGCACCGTGCACCGTTACTTCACGTCGGTTTTCGGTGAGAGGGTGGTACTACCCCGGGCGAGCCGACCCATTCATGCTGAAATCAGTAATAGGTTCAGCGTGGCTCTACCGCATATATTTTAATTGAATGATATAGTAAACATTATCTCTGTGTAAAAAACAAAATTACACAGAACTGAAAAAAATAAATACTTTCATGCATAATAACATCATATTTGGTACTCTAAACACAGACTTTAACATGCAAATAAATATAGTATATACTTTTTGAACAAAATGTCCATTTAATTAAATATCGATATTATCGAAGTAACAACAATTACAAACCAGTGAAAAAGAATACGGTCTAAGTTTTACAGCGAAAAATGCTAATTTTACAGTCACAAGTTATAGAAATATCAGTATATTTATCTCATTATTTGAGATATGGATACGGACAGAACGGATTTTCAAGCGGTTTTCACCAGTGTATAAAGTGATTCATGAGGAACGTTTTGGTATATAATTTGTCAAGGTTTTTTTTATAAACAGGGAGAGACAACGTCTGCCGGGCCAGCTAGTGATAATATAATTCAAGTTATATTGTTTTTTTTTTACTTTTCATCGCTTCCATTAAGATTCTCGGCGAATCGACAAACAAAAATCAGCAAGCATTGTTACTAACCATTTTCTACTATAGTGTCTTTCAATATGCATAATGTCAATGTCATGGGGAAATAACAGTCATTTTCATGATTCTGAGATTCACTCCAAAACATTGGCATCGTGAACAGCATAGATTTGTGACTTCCTACAAGCCAACTTCTCAGCGTTCTTGAATAACTGTTACAGCAAATTCTTGGTAACAAACTTTTATCTCTCTTATCTATAGAGAATTCAGAAGAAAGCTGATAAGCTTTTTTAACAAGATCTGTTATTCTGTTTCGCTGTGTTTTTAGAGTAAACTCGCCACAAATGTAGCAAAAACAGTCTGTAGAATTCTTACAAGTGGGTGGCATTTTATAACGTAAAATTAAATGGAATTCATTAAAAAAACTATTTTATTTTTATTATAACCTTTGTTCATAAAAAATGGATAATCTACATGGCAAATTCTTAAAAAATATAAGTAATATCCAACATATATAATATAATATGAATTTTGTGCAAAACGTACTAAAGTATTGGACGCGATAGAACGTGTGGCGCTGACGCCGCGCATTTAGTAGCGCGGTCCGGGTGCCCGCTCCGACCTTAGTCGTTTACATTACTCTTTCTTGTCCGGATCATTATTAGGTCAAAAATATAATAAATATATCCGAAATAAGAAGTGCATTATTCTGTGAAATTTCGCAATAAAGTGCTTGACTTGTAGAATGTGTGTTTATAATAATAATATCATTTATTTCAGACTCAACGTTACATCCATATTTGTGGATATAATTAGAGATTTAAAAAATGAGTGTTAGTAATAATAATAAAACAGAAAAATAAATTATGAACAAAAATACAGAACATAGGATATAACATTAAGTGGCAGGTCCGAGTGGACCCTCCGAGTGTATACCTTTCAATTGTATTTTTCCGTTGTTACTTGCTAATATATCAGTAAGTTGAGTGTCAGATTGCTGTGCTTCGGCGATGTCGTTGGAATCAAGTGCGGTCGTGCAAACAATCGATTCTATAGTTATGGACAGTGCGTCAGCAATCTGATTCTCTACCAGAGCTACCAGATATGTGTCTTATTTCACAAGTGAACTAATGAAAATAAATTGATTTGTTCTCCTAGGTGTTTCACGATTCGAACCTAGTTTCGAAAATGCATAAGTCAAAGGCTTATGGTCTGTTAACACGACTAATTGTCGACCTTCGATCATATTACGAAAATGTACGGTTGATAAAAGTATATTGCAAGTAATTCCCTATCATACGTACTGTAATGTTGTAGGCGTCATTTACCTCCTTAATCCTGTCTATCCTTAAATCCTATCGATTTATAAACATTGCTTACTTTTGCTGTAGTACTGCACCGACACAAGTGTTAGACGCGTTACACATTAATAATAATGGGGCATCAAATATAGGTGAGATAATGTTACTGCTTTGACAAGACTTACCTTGCATTTTTCGAATGCGTCGCTCGCCTTGTCGTCCCATTCTATCTTAGTTTTGTCATGTTTTCTTGTACCTATTAAAAATGTATGCAGCTCTGATTGCACTTCCGCTGCTTCTTCTAAATGAGAACTATATAAATTAATCATTTCTAAAAAAACTACGTAGTTGCTCTACGGTTTCGTATAGCCTCGACATTCAAGGGAATAGGCCTTATACTGTCAGTAGTGACATAATAACCTAAAAACTCTACTTTTTGCTGTCCAAATACACATTTTGATAGTTTAATAGTTAAACCAAAATCGTTAAGTCGTCTGAAATCTTGTTCTAAATGTTCACGATGTTGACATTTGTCATCACTGGGGCTGATGATGTCACCGATATAACAAAATAAAAAAAAATATCCTGTAAATACCGTATTATTCATAAAACGTTGAAATGTTTGTGCAGTGTTCATTAATCTGAATGACGTTCAAGGAAATTCGAAAAGTCCAAACGGTGTGACTATGGTTGTCTTCTCGACATCCTCAGGAGCTACAGGTATACAGTGATAAGCTAGATTGATATCCAAAAAATAATTTCTCACTTAGTTGTTCTTCTTCTTACTTCAGATAGCTAAAAACGTAAACAATGAAAAGACAAGTTTTCAACTTTATAGTTGTATGTAAGTTGTATAGTTAAAGTAGCAGTGAATACTGCGCAGGCGCGTATGTACTACTACCATTTACATAACTTTCGGGACTTTTCTTCTTTCTCTTACGATTAGCAAAAACCTATTTCGTATGCATATAAAATTATAAATTGTGTTAACGCATAAAGAAATAAAAAAAACCTAAATTTATGACATATTGGAAAAAAGTCATATCGAAAAATCTAGACGTGATAGAAATATCGGCAATCGCGAACAGATTCAGAGCATTAAAATCTTCATATTTATGACATAATTTTTTGAAGGAGAATTTTGTTGCAGTCCAGTATTACTTAATGCTTAGAAGCACACTAGCGTAACAAGCCTATGCTTTACGTAATTAATACAGGCGGTTCGTGTGGTGTGTACCGAAGCCTGTGACGTCACAGGGTGCGCAGTTGACTCGCTGAGACTTGCAATAAAACTTATCTGTTGGGAGAGAAGCCGCCTTCATTGTCTCAATCCATACGCTATTAGCGGGTTAACTTACTTTTCATTAATCCTTTATTACCATACTAATTGGTGCTCGCGAGTTCATTTCAATTTTTTCAATGGAATTTGTTATCGTATAAGGATTATAAATAAGACGTTATTTATTATGATATAGTTATCTCCTACAGGAAAGCGTAATGAAATGTAATCTAGATTGATGGATCATAAACTTTAATGCAGTATTCATCTGAAAAGTATAATTAAATACACTTAAAACCATATGCAGCAAATCCTAATCGCCAAACTATTTGTGTGACGAAGAGTTGTGGGGGTTACCTCCGTGTAGGGTAGAGTGTTGAAAACTGATGAAATTATGAGCTCAAACCAATTGTAATATGCGCCTGCTAGAAACATATTAGCAATCGACTTAATCGCGATTCTGCTATGTAACAAGATCGTGGCTCTCTCTCTTGCATCGTTACGTGTCAAGTCATTGTGTGCTCCGTCTATTTTGTAATAATATAATATTAATTAAACCTTTAAGTGCAGTCGAGTGTCTCAGTTTATCAAAGCACCTGTTCTCGTTCGATCACCGAAGTTAAGCAACGTCGGGCGTGGTGAGTACTTGCGTGGGTGATCGTCTGGGTACTCCGCATGTCGTTGGTTTTCTGTTATGTTTCAGTTCTGTCGTGTGGCTTTACGTTACAACCTGTTTTTTCTGTATATATAAGTACATAGCATTATTTTGCTATTTTGTAACATATATAAACTTTGTCAATATTTTTATTTATTATAAATAAAAGTATAGTAAAGTACTGAATAAATAAGATTATCAGCGTATCACTGAACTGCCAGATCTGATGCTTTCCTTTAAATGTCTGAGAAACATTTAAGAGACAGAATGTAATAAATAAATTTAGGTAAATTGCATTTCCGTCGATTAATTGTGCTCCTCAACTTTGTGCTAGATATTGGTGTTCACATATGCAAATGTAACTCCCGCTAATGTATGTTGTATATCAACAAAATTTAAGACCGCTGTCCGCTTGTAATTTAATCGTTTAAATCGGTACATGAACTAAAAGCTGACTGGGTGCAAGCCGAACTTTGCGTGCGAAACTTTGCAGTCGCGAGGCACACCTCTCTAATTGGGTAAATATACGAAGTTCGGTAAAGTGGCCGAATCATACATGAACGAATTTGTATGATACTGATGGCCTCTGTTAGCATAAGTGTTGAAAGCTCTTCCTCAACATACTCTCGAAACATTTTATGTAATTATATTCAAAATTAACAATTTCAATTGGTCTACACCAAATCGGTTATCACTAGTTTCAATTGTATTTTTAAACGCGAAAAATTTTTAATAAACCTAAAACCCGATTGCAGCCACCCCTACGGTTTCCGATTATGATTCCAAACCATCAAGGGACTCACTCAAACATATACCTAGATGGTATGTGAGAAATCTTTTAAAATAAGCCTAGAAACCGTTCGTAGCATAATACACTATAGCAAACACACAATAGCAAAAACTGCATAATACACGACCTCCAACCGTCAAGAGGATCATAGATGGGTAGAGTGTATGCTGAGTTAGAAAACATCTTGTCATCTCGGTATACCCTGTATAAACTGTTAGAGAGTTTCACAAAAGTTCTGTACGGTGTCTTAATTTATGAAGACACTAAAGCCGCATGCGATCACTAGTCTATATTACTGTTAAATTACGTTACGGTAATATATAAATCAATATCGATTTTCGCTGTGAAATATCCTTTTAAGCAATAAGAGTTTGACACATCGACAAAATAGCATAAAAAGTGTTAAAATAAGACGTAAAATTAACATAGAAATAGCATAAGAAGGAAATTTCTACTCGACGAAACGATAAAAAAGTTGATATATCGCCATAGATATATCCGCCTGGAACAGACTGACTAAATTGTACAAGTACATCCACATATCGAATAAGTGTTAGGTGAATATGTTCACGGTTCAACCTGTAGTAAAAGACCTGGGATAGATACCTGAAACAAAGTGATGCTAACTAAGTAACAAAATACTTTATTGCTGAGATGTAAATTATTATGTAATGTAATTATTCTAGTAATTGTTTATATATATACAGTATACACGGAAATCTATATTTTTATAATACATACTTGGTGAGACGTCTGCTCTTTCGTTCATGAAGTTGCCATGGATAAGGTTCTATAAAATATCAACTTACTGGTTTATAGTAACACTACATATTGTTATTTGTATGGCCAATCTCTTTCTCTATTCTCAATCTATATATAGGTGATGTGATAAAATGGCGGCAGATTTATACATATCTCTGAAAACATTTTAGTTATTGGGAACGAATTAAAATTGATCGCGAACTGAGCTGACATTATGTGTTGTATCAATGTAAGTAATAAAGTTTCTTACTGGCGATTAATTTTTTTATTGTTATAGCGAAGAAAACTGTACCAAATAAAAAAAACATTATATATAAATTATTTTATTAACTTTCAGATACAGAAGAAGTATTACATAATAATTAGGCAGAGGTTATGTCTACGTGTGGTCATAAAAAAATTGTTTAAAAATAAACTACATAATATGGTTATTTAATATTTAAAAATAAAGGGAAAATTAAGAACGATATTGTTTATTATTTTATGGCGATCTACTTTATTTTACCTTTTTATTACTTCCTTTCATTCTGTCAATTTCACGTCTTTTTAATTTATATAACTTCTCTAACTGTTGATTCTAAGGGAGTGTATAAAATTAAATCATATCGATGTAATTCTTATGCAAAATGTAAATCCAAATTAATCAATTACATATATCAAACACGCATGTTACTAGAAAATAAGTTACGGCTTATGTATACACAAAAGTTGGAACAAAAGAGAACGGAACTTGAGACGTTATGTGGTTGTTTGTTCCCACCTCGTGAAACCCACGAAGCTAATATCTCTAAACAAGATCATAGAAATCTCGTTAAAGTTATCCAATCTCAGTGCATGTTTGTTCGGGAAACTTTAACAATAAAATTTGATCTCGGAATCCTGTCGCAAATTAAACAATTTTACAATAACACCGTTGGTGTGTGAGCGCGGACCTCGGCATTGATACTCACCGCTATATAATTTAATGTATTATTTGTGTTGAAATATAACGTACAGTCTGATGTCTATATAAATTGATAGTCTTTGGTTGTACCATTGGTTATTCTATTTGATACATGGTTTTCCTTTTTCCTTCTTTAGTTTTTAGTTATTTTATTAGCGAAATTTGTGGACACAACAAACTTTCGTTTAGGTAATTTTAATTTGGGTTTGGGCCTCGCGATTCAGTGTCAGCTAGTTTATTAGCTACCTCGTCGTTTTTATTGATACTTAGTGATTAACGCTGGATATATTGCTGTTAAAGCTCTCCATTAATTATAGTATTGCTTATTTTGTAATACTAAATTTAATCAGAGTCAGGGTACGTTATGGAATAGTAACTAGTGCAAAGATGCCAGATTGGCTGAACCTTAGTTTGGTATGTTGTCATGCAAATCTGCGAATTAAATATAACTAACCAATTCAGTTAACTAAGTATACAAGTACACATACATAATATGTATATTTCTGATGACTTATTTCTAGATTGAATTACTTAAGAAAAGAGTTTTGTTTTCCTTTTTCCTTCTTTAGTTTTTAGTTTTTTTATTAGCGAAATTTGTGGAGACAACAAACTCTTGGTTAGGTAATTTTAATTTGGGGTCTCGAATCAGATTCAGCTAGTTTATTAACTACCTCGTCATTTTTATTGATAGTTAGTGACTAACGCTGGATATGTTGCTGTTATAGCTCTCCATTAATTATTTTATTAAGTATTGCTTATTTAGAAATACTTTGCTTATTTATAAGAATTATTTAAGAAAAGAGTTTCTACAGAGACAGTGTAGTTTTGCAAGTATGAAATGCAGTGTCGTATGTAGTGTAATTATATTAGGTATGCAAGCAGCGTATATGAGTGATGCTTTGGGCCTAGACCTGAGCTTGCCTCACTGTAGGGATGTCTACACTAGTTCAGAAGTAATATACTGATGTTGTATAACAAATAGTTACCGAAACACAAGCAAAGTTTTGCATAGTGGTAGAGTCTTTTCTAAGTCCGCCGCCCGCTAGCTACCGTCCTCAAGTTGAAAATCAGTCACCAGGCACCAGTTGGTGTGTTCCGGCAGCTGTACTTGAGAGCCAGTCTCCTCTAAGTCTAGCGTATTTATCAGCATAGACCACATCGCCATTGAACATCACATGAAATTGTAGTCAAGCGTTAAAACCTATAAAGTATAAAAAACGTTATTGTATCTTGAAGGCCGTTTGAAATTTTTGGAAGTGTTTAGTAAAGAAATATATTATATCGGAGCGTTATTAATATTGCTGTTTATATATAAATTTCTAGAACTTTTCCAATAAAAGTTGCAACGCTCTTCAAGCGCACTATTAGCGGTGCACCGAGCGACGCTATTATCTTATTAGTTGGTGTTAGTGCATCATAAACAATATCCAATATCTAGTTAGTTTCTAACTTGTAATCAATATTTAATCACCGCTCTACAATCACTTATTAACTTACATTCGAAATTAAGTTGAGGACCAAGTAATTGGTTGGATTCTAGTTTATATTTAATTCTTTTATTCCACTGTTTCGTACCTAGGGAATGAACATAATGGGTGATAGACTGCATTCTGATTAGTATTAATCTCATCAAGTTCATTAGGTCGTTAGTTTTAATACCTTTTTTTAACAAAAATCGAAGAGCTTCCCTTGTAAGATTCTGAGGGTATTAAAGAAATAAGTGAATACGCTGTCCTCATCTGCATAAAATATGTATAAATGGAATTGGCTTGTATCGCGTCATACTTTGTGTTACTTCTTCTAAATAATGTAAAAAATTAATAGGACAATTAAGTAACTAATTTTAAACAAAATTTTAATGTTTGGTTATAAATTAGAAATATTTTTAGTGATTACTCTAAGATTGGCAACCCTTTATAAATAAATGTAATAGCTTCATTTCAGATAATATGATGTATTTCTAGCCTGCATCTCATTCATCGAATACGGAGTATGAAGACGCTTTTGCAAGAAACCCATTTGGTTACTACTATCACAACAAGAAGATAAATACTTTTAAAAAATGACTTGAAACTTGAATAGGAAGATAAAAACAATTCACTTATATGTTTGACACACGTTATAAATATATTTCGCTTTCAAGTTATTTTTTAACACATTAAAAAGCAAATAATTCTTACACCATACGCATATAATATTCACGGTGTATTGCGTTATGCGAACACATCATATAGATCTTGGATAAAATATATTTCTACGGCAACAAGAGACTTCGAGCAGGAAGAAAAAATAAAGGACATTAAAGAATATATAACACCAGAACGACGGTCCCTCCGTTTCAGGTGTCGAGTTACAGGTTAGTGCTCCACTTGTTATTAGGGGTGCTTAATAATTTTACCTATTTATTTATAAAACAAGGTCGGCCTTCTCTTTATCTCTTACGTTTTCTCTATAGATTTTATTTTACCGCAAAATCTGGTGGGATCTATTAACACAATCACACCACCCAAAAATCGAAAAGGAAAAGTATTTTTACCTGCACACTCTTATAGTAAAATGAGAAGGATGAAACACAAAGATTACGATTTCTATCCTAAATTATAATAGAATATTAAAGTGAATTGGTTCCCGAAGAAGAAGAATATAAAAATTCTGATGTTTAGTATCTTGCAAACGTATAGGCTATATTAAAACGTAAGCTGGACAGCATTGCGTGTTCTTTTTGCTTGAATATTTAATAATAAAAGTAAAATTTCATTTCGTGTAAGACATACTGCAGTAGATGGAGTAAGTTCCGTGTTTGGGCTGCACGTGTCTACTCTACGGTTTTGTTTCATATGGCAAGTTACTTGAATGATTACTTGCTTGTTATTTAAGGATTCTATCTCTACATATATTGTTTATATGCTTGCACCCATTTGCAGAATAAATGAAAGAGATGACGAACTCAGTGTTGAACTAATTCCAAGTCCTTCCTTATATAATCCTTATTTATTTATTTATTACAAGTTATTAAGTTGATATTACGTTGATGGAAACTTCGTTTTATGATTTCATAATACCAACTTATCTAAAGGATTGGGTGAGACTAATTACCAAAAAAAACTCACTTCATTTTAATCGTCTGAAATTTGCATATTTTTTTCCCATTTATTTACATTAATCTATAATCATATTTTTGGAGTATCTATATTTTCTTACAAAGTTTTACTGTCACGCAATAGGTATTAATGTTTAAAATCAGATTATATGTTATTTTTGTATAGAAGTACAACGATTTTTTTAAAAGTTTCAGCGTTATACTATATTCTCGCCTGACGTTAAATGACGACGTAATCTAAGACCGCAGACACGACAAGCTTAGAGGTCTGGCTCTCAGATGTAGTTGCCAGAACACATCAATAGGTTCTTAGCAACTTAAGGGTTGTAGCTAGCGGGCGGCAGACTTAGAAAAACACTATGCCTTCGTTTCATCACGATGTATTCCTTCACCGAATGGTTCGACTCAGTTGCAAGGATATGAACCTACGTCTATCGACGCTGTGTTCGATCGCGCTATCAACTAAGCCAAACTCGTTTCAAGTACATTGTACCTAAAATTAAGTTTTCATTTTCACTACAATCCAAAAACAACGACAATGGCTGAGAAATGTATCAGTAAGCTTCTTAGCTGAATATACATTGGGTAATCCCAAAACGTGGCAGATTGAAAGAGAGCCACTATAAAAAGTATCGCGCAATATGCCTAAGCGTGTCACTGTTGCGAATGTTATACCTGTCGCATGTGGAGGTGGGTGTGGTCGCAAATCAGTCGGATACAAAAATAAGGGACATCGAATCTTTCGGATTTTTAACAAAAGACGGTATTACTAGCATACCAGTAACAGTCAGCGAGCAAGTACTATACTCTATGTAAACAAGGCACAAAGAAGCGTGTAGAAGCAGACGCGCAGAGAGCGTGACTGGCGCTCGTAACTATTCCTTTGACATAACAAACGTACATACAATAAGTGCACCAAGTTCTCAAATGCACTTCTTCTACTTACGGTACATAATGTATTACACCGCCAATACACTAAGCCTTCCAAGCTAACTTTAAACTCAGATCATGTCAAAGCAACAGTCAATAATATTAGTTGTACTATCTAATTGATTTAGATACTCGCTCTCTTACTATGTATTTCATAAGAACAAAGTTTTTTCTATCTTCTTTACTTCTATACAATGTTGGTATTACTTATGCAAGGCTACATTATCGTTGCTTGATTAAAATCTTGTACTACTTTAATATATAATATGACTACCTATTCCGAAGGTGATAGATACTTTATCATTTTTGCAATAGTTTTGACTTTGCGAAATTCTCATTACAGAATCGAATAATCATACTGTTTTATTTAATTTAAATTTTAAACCATGGAAATCATATAAATTGTATTGATTAAATATTGAATTTCATAACATTAAAGATATTCTTTTTGATAACATTATCCTATAAACTATGTGTCTTTATGATAACATGTATTAGATACATTATGTATTACGAATGTGATGAACTTACTCTCATTTTGCTATTTCATAATAGGTAGATGAAGATATATGCGTCCAGTAGTGGCAGCTCTAAAGAGGTTGAAAAAAAAAACAATCGAATGATCTCTAACAGTGTTCTAGTATTTATAAAATTATGTGTATTAAAAATTAGTGAACTGTAATCAGTACGTGTACATTTTTATTTTATTCGTGTTTGAATAATGAACATTTGTTTATTTTAATATATTCATTTTAATTTACCCAATATAAATAAAGATAACGTTAAAAATAAAGCATGCAATTCACATTTCTTAGTGCCCACACTTAGAACAAATATGAAAAAAAATATATTGTAAGAACACGTGCGTATCGCAAAAATAATTTGATGACCTGTACTGGGGAATCCAATTTGTGCGAGCTGGAATCAATCTTGGTTATGGGTTCAGGTTCGGTTCGCGTTCTTGCAATAAAACGTATGGATACTTTACACTTGTTCTACGAACAAACTCTTGGGAGATTCGCTTACGTCTTGTTTTTCCTTAAACCATTCGAATACCAAATGGTTTTAACACGTTCTCTTTCTGTATTTTCTTTATTAAAATACACTACACCAACTAATTAACTTAATAACTCAAATGATCGTCGTTATATTTTGCACAGACGTCAGAGATACAGAAGAGGACATAGTGTTACATTCATCCAGAAAAAATGTGCATCCAAAGGATAGTTAAATCTTTATTAATGCGAGCGAAGCCGCGAGCAAAAACTAAATAGTATTCCATATTTTGTTATTCTCATATATGGGTGTGAATATTTCAAATCAGCGACGTACATTTTCTGCGCACGATTTTAAGGTACCGATTTAAATTCAATGAAACACATTAATATTTCATTTCTATTTCGTCTAGATGTCGAACGATATCGGATAATATACTCGAAGAATTCAAAATAATTACATAACGAAATCAGTCTTCATGCTGTATCGCATTAATACAAAGAAGAAAAGTTTAACTTGTAATCGATTAAGTAATAAACAAACAGATATAATTCAATTTAAATAAAAATAATATGAATCAAAAAACGTACATATTACAATTTATGTATGTAATATTTATACATATATTCTTCGCTATTTCTGCCCGCGATTTCGTCCGTGTGGAACTTAATGCAAAAAACAGACTTTCGTTTTCTCTGTCTTAAATATTATTTATACATTATATAATATTCTGTTTTTAGAAGAGATTGAATTGCATTTACTCACATACTCCTTTCGCGTCCTTAACTCGAGCCGCCATTCAAATTTCAATAACTTTTGATAGAGTGGTCCTATTTTAATGAAACGAAGTCTAAATGTTACTTGAGGTTATGATTTATGATTTTCTTGGTTTTATCGTACACGTAGTACTTTAGCAGTGATGAGTGTCCAAAGAAACAGACAGACAGATAGACAGACATTTCCAAAAATAATTGAAATATATTTTATCACTTATACCTTTTACACTTCCAACAAATATTTTCACTAAAATCTAAAAAGTACAGACACGTTAGATTTAATTTCTTATTATAATTGTATAGATATTTTAAAACGTGCAGTAATAAAATAACAGATGGAGTTTGACTAGGGTGACGTGAACACAACAAAATAATCTTAAGAAAAGAGTTTCTACAGAGACAGTGTAGTTTTGCAAGTATGAAATGCAGTGTCGTATGTAGTGTAATTATATTAGGTATGCAAGCAGCGTATATGAGTGATGCTTTGGGCCTAGACCTGAGCTTGCCTCACTATAGGGATGTCTACATCAATTCAGAAGTAATATACTGATGTTGTATAACAAATAGTTACCGAAACATAAGCAAAGTTTTGCATAGTGGTAGAGTTTTTTCTAAGTCCGCCCGCTAGCTACCATCCTCAAGTTTAAAATCAGTCACCAGGAACCAGTTGGTGTGTTCCGGCAGCTGTACTTGAGAGCCAATCTCCTCTAAGTCTAGCGTATTTATCAGCATAGACCACATCGCCATTGAACATCACATGAAATTGTAGTCAAGCGTTAAAACCTATAAAGTATAAAAAACGTTATTGTATCTTGAAGGCCGTTTGAAATTTTTGGAAGTGTTTAGTAAAGAAATATATTATATCGGAGCGTTATTAATATTGCTGTTTATATATAAATTTCTAGAACTTTTCCAATAAAAGTTGCAACGCTCTTCAAGCGCACTATTAGCGGTGCACCGAGCGACGCTATTATCTTATTAGTTGGTGTTAGTGCATCATAAACAATATCCAATATCTAGTTAGTTTCTAACTTGTAATCAATATTTAATCACCGCTCTACAATCACTTATTAACTTACATTCGAAATTAAGTTGAGGACCAAGTAATTGGTTGGATTCTAGTTTATATTTAATTCTTTTATTCCACTGTTTCGTACCTAGGGAATGAACATAATGGGTGATAGACTGCATTCTGATTAGTATTAATCTCATCAAGTTCATTAGGTCGTTAGTTTTAATACCTTTTTTTAACAAAAATCGAAGAGCTTCCCTTGTAAGATTCTGAGGGTATTAAAGAAATAAGTGAATACGCTGTCCTCATCTGCATAAAATATGTATAAATGGAATTGGCTTGTATCGCGTCATACTTTGTGTTACTTCTTCTAAATAATGTAAAAAATTAATAGGACAATTAAGTAACTAATTTTAAACAAAATTTTAATGTTTGGTTATAAATTAGAAATATTTTTAGTGATTACTCTAAGATTGGCAACCCTTTATAAATAAATGTAATAGCTTCATTTCAGATAATATGATGTATTTCTAGCCTGCATCTCATTCATCGAATACGGAGTATGAAGACGCTTTTGCAAGAAACCCATTTGGTTACTACTATCACAACAAGAAGATAAATACTTTTAAAAAATGACTTGAAACTTGAATAGGAAGATAAAAACAATTCACTTATATGTTTGACACACGTTATAAATATATTTCGCTTTCAAGTTATTTTTTAACACATTAAAAAGCAAATAATTCTTACACCATACGCATATAATATTCACGGTGTATTGCGTTATGCGAACACATCATATAGATCTTGGATAAAATATATTTCTACGGCAACAAGAGACTTCGAGCAGGAAGAAAAAATAAAGGACATTAAAGAATATATAACACCAGAACGACGGTCCCTCCGTTTCAGGTGTCGAGTTACAGGTTAGTGCTCCACTTGTTATTAGGGGTGCTTAATAATTTTACCTATTTATTTATAAAACAAGGTCGGCCTTCTCTTTATCTCTTACGTTTTCTCTATAGATTTTATTTTACCGCAAAATCTGGTGGGATCTATTAACACAATCACACCACCCAAAAATCGAAAAGGAAAAGTATTTTTACCTGCACACTCTTATAGTAAAATGAGAAGGATGAAACACAAAGATTACGATTTCTATCCTAAATTATAATAGAATATTAAAGTGAATTGGTTCCCGAAGAAGAAGAATATAAAAATTCTGATGTTTAGTATCTTGCAAACGTATAGGCTATATTAAAACGTAAGCTGGACAGCATTGCGTGTTCTTTTTGCTTGAATATTTAATAATAAAAGTAAAATTTCATTTCGTGTAAGACATACTGCAGTAGATGGAGTAAGTTCCGTGTTTGGGCTGCACGTGTCTACTCTACGGTTTTGTTTCATATGGCAAGTTACTTGAATGATTACTTGCTTGTTATTTAAGGATTCTATCTCTACATATATTGTTTATATGCTTGCACCCATTTGCAGAATAAATGAAAGAGATGACGAACTCAGTGTTGAACTAATTCCAAGTCCTTCCTTATATAATCCTTATTTATTTATTTATTACAAGTTATTAAGTTGATATTACGTTGCTGGAAACTTCGTTTTATGATTTCATAATACCAACTTATCTAAAGGATTGGGTGAGACTAATTACCAAAAAAAACTCACTTCATTTTAATCGTCTGAAATTTGCATATTTTTTTCCCATTTATTTACATTAATCTATAATCATATTTTTGGAGTATCTATATTTTCTTACAAAGTTTTACTGTCACGCAATAGGTATTAATGTTTAAAATCAGATTATATGTTATTTTTGTATAGAAGTACAACGATTTTTTTAAAAGTTTCAGCGTTATACTATATTCTCGCCTGACGTTAAATGACGACGTAATCTAAGACCGCAGACACGACAAGCTTAGAGGTCTGGCTCTCAGATGTAGTTGCCAGAACACATCAATAGGTTCTTAGCAACTTAAGGGTTGTAGCTAGCGGGCGGCAGACTTAGAAAAACACTATGCCTTCGTTTCATCACGATGTATTCCTTCACCGAATGGTTCGACTCAGTTGCAAGGATATGAACCTACGTCTATCGACGCTGTGTTCGATCGCGCTATCAACTAAGCCAAACTCGTTTCAAGTACATTGTACCTAAAATTAAGTTTTCATTTTCACTACAATCCAAAAACAACGACAATGGCTGAGAAATGTATCAGTAAGCTTCTTAGCTGAATATACATTGGGTAATCCCAAAACGTGGCAGATTGAAAGAGAGCCACTATAAAAAGTATCGCGCAATATGCCTAAGCGTGTCACTGTTGCGAATGTTATACCTGTCGCATGTGGAGGTGGGTGTGGTCGCAAATCAGTCGGATACAAAAATAAGGGACATCGAATTTTTCGGATTTTTAACAAAAGACGGTATTACTAGCATACCAGTAACAGTCAGCGAGCAAGTACTATACTCTATGTAAACAAGGCACAAAGAAGCGTGTAGAAGCAGACGCGCAGAGAGCGTGACTGGCGCTCGTAACTATTCCTTTGACATAACAAACGTACATACAATAAGTGCACCAAGTTCTCAAATGCACTTCTTCTACTTACGGTACATAATGTATTACACCGCCAATACACTAAGCCTTCCAAGCTAACTTTAAACTCAGATCATGTCAAAGCAACAGTCAATAATATTAGTTGTACTATCTAATTGATTTAGATACTCGCTCTCTTACTATGTATTTCATAAGAACAAAGTTTTTTCTATCTTCTTTACTTCTATACAATGTTGGTATTACTTATGCAAGGCTACATTATCGTTGCTTGATTAAAATCTTGTACTACTTTAATATATAATATGACTACCTATTCCGAAGGTGATAGATACTTTATCATTTTTGCAATAGTTTTGACTTTGCGAAATTCTCATTACAGAATCGAATAATCATACTGTTTTATTTAATTTAAATTTTAAACCATGGAAATCATATAAATTGTATTGATTAAATATTGAATTTCATAACATTAAAGATATTCTTTTTGATAACATTATCCTATAAACTATGTGTCTTTATGATAACATGTATTAGATACATTATGTATTACGAATGTGATGAACTTACTCTCATTTTGCTATTTCATAATAGGTAGATGAAGATATATGCGTCCAGTAGTGGCAGCTCTAAAGAGGTTGAAAAAAAAAACAATCGAATGATCTCTAACAGTGTTCTAGTATTTATAAAATTATGTGATAAAATAAAAATGTACACGTACTGATTACAGTTCACTAATTTTTAATACACATAATTTTATAAATACTAGAACACTGTTAGAGATCATTCGATTGTTTTTTTTTTCAATAAATAAAGATAACGCTTAAAATAAAGCATGCAATTCACATTTCTTAGTACTCACACTTAGAACAAATATGAAAAAAAATATATTGTAAGAACACGTGCGTATCGCAAAAATAATTTGATGACCTGTACTGGGGAATCCAATTTGTGCGAGCTGGAATCAATCTTGGTTATGGGTTCAGGTTCGGTTCGCGTTCTTGCAATAAAACGTATGGATACTTTACACTTGTTCTACGAACAAACTCTTGGGAGATTCGCTTACGTCTTGTTTTTCCTTAAACCATTCGAATACCAAATGGTTTTAACACGTTCTCTTTCTGTATTTTCTTTATTAAAATACACTACACCAACTAATTAACTTAATAACTCAAATGATCGTCGTTATATTTTGCACAGACGTCAGAGATACAGAAGAGGACATAGTGTTACCTTAATCCGGAAAAAGTGTGCATCCAAAGGATACTTAAATCTTTATTAATGCGCGAGCAAAAACTAGTCTTCCATATTTTGTTATTCTCATATATGTGTGTCAATATTTCAAATCAGCGACGTACATTGTCTTCGCACGATCTTAAGACACGATTTAAATTCAATGAAATACATTAATATTTCATTTCTATTTCGTCTAGATGTCCAACGATATCGGATAATAAACTCGAAGAATTAAAAATAATTACATAACGAAATCAGTCTTCATGTTGTATCGCATTAATACAAAGAAGAAAAGTTTTACTTGTAATCGATTAAGTAATAAACAAACAAATATAATTCAATTTAAATAAAAATAATATGAATCAAAGAACATAGATAATACAATTTATGTATGTAATATTTATACATATATTCTTCGCTATTTCTGCCCGCGATTTCGTCCGTGTGGAACTTAATGCAAAAAACAGACTCGTTATCTCTGTCTTAAATATTATTTATAAATTATGTAATATTATGTTTTTAGAAGAGATTGAATTGCATCTACTCGCATACTCTTTTCTCGTAGTTAACTCGAGCCGTAATTCAAATTTCAATAACTTTTGATAGAGTGGACCGATTTTAATGAAATGAAGACTAAATGTTACTTGAGGTTATGATTTATGATTTTCTTGGTTTTATCGTACACGTAGTACATTATGCATGTCCAAACAAACAGAAAAAAAAAACAATCGAATGATCTCTAATAGTGTTCTAGTATTTATAAAA
The DNA here is from genome assembly GCA_015888305.1 of Antheraea pernyi. NCBI lineage: Eukaryota > Metazoa > Arthropoda > Insecta > Lepidoptera > Saturniidae > Antheraea > Antheraea pernyi. The sequence goes on along the minus strand of MU159139.1, from coordinate 136,947 downwards.
TTATGTATATTAAAAATTAGTGAACTGTAATCAGTACGTGTACATTTTTATTTTATTCGTGTTTGAATAATGAACATTTGTTTATTTTAATATATTTATTTTAATTTATCCTAAAATAAATAAAGATAACGCTTAAAATAAAGCATGCAATTCACATTTCTTAGTACTCACACTTAGAACAAATATGAAAAAAAAAATATTGTAAGAACACGTGCGTATCGCAAAAATAATTTGATGACCTGTACTGGGGAATCCAATTTGTGCGAGCTGGAATCAATCTTGGTTATGGGTTCAGGTTCGGTTCGCGTTCTTGCAATAAAACGTATGGATACTTTACACTTGTTCTACGAACAAACTCTTGGGAGATTCGCTTACGTCTTGTTTTTCCTTAAACCATTCGAATACCAAATGGTTTTAACACGTTCTCTTTCTGTATTTTCTTTATTAAAATACACTACACCAACTAATTAACTTAATAACTCAAATGATCGTCGTTATATTTTGCACAGACGTCAGAGATACAGAAGAGGACATAGTGTTACATTCATCCAGAAAAAATGTGCATCCAAAGGATAGTTAAATCTTTATTAATGCGAGCGAACTTAAATCTTTATTAATGCGCGAGCAAAAACTAGTCTTCCATATTTTGTTATTCTCATATATGTGTGTCAATATTTCAAATCAGCGACGTACATTGTCTTCGCACGATCTTATGACACGATTTAAATTCAATGAAATACATTAATATTTCATTTCTATTTCGTCTAGATGTCCAACGATATCGGATAATAAACTCGAAGAATTAAAAATAATTACATAACGAAATCAGTCTTCATGTTGTATCGCATTAATACAAAGAAGAAAAGTTTAACTTGTAATCGATTAAGTAATAAACAAACAAATATAATTCAATTTAAATAAAAATAATATGAATCAAAAAACGTACATATTACAATTTATGTATGTAATATTTATACATATATTCTTCGCTATTTCTGCCCGCGATTTCGTCCGTGTGGAACTTAATGCAAAAAACAGACTTTCGTTTTCTCTGTCTTAAATATTATTTATACATTATATAATATTCTGTTTTTAGAAGAGATTGAATTGCATTTACTCACATACTCCTTTCGCGTCCTTAACTCGAGCCGCCATTCAAATTTCAATAACTTTTGATAGAGTGGTCCTATTTTAATGAAACGAAGTCTAAATGTTACTTGAGGTTATGATTTATGATTTTCTTGGTTTTATCGTACACATTAACTTAATAACTCAAATGATCGTCGTTATATTTTGCACAGACGTCAGAGATACAGAAGAGGACATAGTGTTACCTTAATCCGGAAAAAGTGTGCATCCAAAGGATACTTAAATCTTTATTAATGCGCGAGCAAAAACTAGTCTTCCATATTTTGTTATTCTCATATATGTGTGTCAATATTTCAAATCAGCGACGTACATTGTCTTCGCACGATCTTAAGACACGATTTAAATTCAATGAAATACATTAATATTTCATTTCTATTTCGTCTAGATGTCCAACGATATCGGATAATAAACTCGAAGAATTAAAAATAATTACATAACGAAATCAGTCTTCATGTTGTATCGCATTAATACAAAGAAGAAAAGTTTTACTTGTAATCGATTAAGTAATAAACAAACAAATATAATTCAATTTAAATAAAAATAATATGAATCAAAGAACATAGATAATACAATTTATGTATGTAATATTTATACATATATTCTTCGCTATTTCTGCCCGCGATTTCGTCCGTGTGGAACTTAATGCAAAAAACAGACTCGTTATCTCTGTCTTAAATATTATTTATAAATTATGTAATATTATGTTTTTAGAAGAGATTGAATTGCATCTACTCGCATACTCTTTTCTCGTAGTTAACTCGAGCCGTAATTCAAATTTCAATAACTTTTGATAGAGTGGACCGATTTTAATGAAATGAAGACTAAATGTTACTTGAGGTTATGATTTATGATTTTCTTGGTTTTATCGTACACGTAGTACATTATGCATGTCCAAACAAACAGACAGACAGATAGACAGACATTCCCAAAAATAATTGAAATGTATTTTATCACTTATACCATTTACACTTCCAACAAATATTTTCACTAAAATCTAAAAAGTACAGACACGTTACATTTACTTTCTTATTATAATTGTATAGATATTTTAAAACGTGCAGTAATAAAATAACAGATGGAGTTTGACTAGGGTGACGTGAACACAACAAAATAATCATTAAGATACCTCTAATGTAACGTCTATATGTTAACCTTAAAAACTCGGCAAATAACAAAGTAGGTGAACATTTTCTTATCTCGTGTGGAGACAACAAGGGTAATACAATGAGAGATACAATTATCTTGTGAAATTGTCTTTAGTTAAGTCGTAGACAAATGTGAATGTCTTTATTTTTGAAAAAAATCTACTTATTTAACAAATTAAATTAGTATATATTTTACAAAACAAGTGATCTTTTTCTGTTGTTTAGCTAGTCGTTCAAATGCTGCAATTATATAAGTTTACTAGTTTTTTACAGTACAGTATTAGTTTACAGCTTTATAATATTAGTAATATAGATTTGTACCCATATCAGTTGCATTATTGCGTCATCATATTTTAAAATATTTTAGGTAATACTTCCCTTGATTATTTTTTGGGAAGGTACGTAATATTGTAATATGACTCAACTAATATGAAAATGGTAATTAAATAAATGAGTTAAACCTAATTTTAATCGTTCATATAACATGTTTAACTTTTTTAGATTCCCTGTTTTTATGCACCGAGAACGATTTTCAAGTATTGCTGTTCATATGTTTCATGTACAAAATTTTAAGATCTTAAATAACCTGAAATATTAGGAACGATTAAAATCGGGTTTAGCTAATCTTTAAATGTAACGTCTCAAATACGAACGTATTAGAATAAGTTTCTTCCAGTTATCGATGTTTTCAATGGGCTTAATAACTATTACGATAAAAATAACCTCGTTTACTTAACCTTTGGCTCATACTCATACTTATTATTCGGAGAATAGAGTCAGTAAACGGGACGTGATAAATATATGCGCCTAGCCACCTGTTAAACTTACTGATCTCATAGACGCATACATACAAACGCTTTAAATAAACCTAATAACGATTAATACAGTTATATTGCGACCAACCAAGCTCGCGCTCTCGTGAATTAAACTCGTGCAATATGGCCCACAGAAAATTACTGTTGTGCTTTTTTATAATAAATTTGTTTATGTTTATTGCGGAATGTAGATTCGGATGATTGATTGGAAGATTGTGATGTCTTAAATTAAATCATCTCTGTGCATCCATTAAAAACGTTTGTGACATTTACCTAATATATTATATATATATATATATATTTATTAAATGATATACCAGATCGAGTTTCTTGCCAGTTCTTCTCAATTACTGGGTTGTTTTCCGAACCGGTGATAGTTTAGACGTTCATAAGTGCCTTCTTAGGGCCTAAATTGAATAAAGTGTTTTTGATTTGATTTGAAATGCAACACAAAATTTAACCCCAGTAGCGACGGCAGAGAATGTGACAGTCTGCTCTACTACAACAAATATAAATGATCCAATAAACGCAAAAGGGCCACGGTTGATTCCTTCAAGCTTGGAATGTGCCGTTGATACTTATACAAAAAATCCTTACATTAGTAAGAAAATAGACGGTTATGCTTTGTTAGACTATGCGAAAATGCCCGAACGAAAGTAAAAAACCGACCGACAGATCGACAAAAATTGCTATCACTACCATATATACTTTCATTACATGCATACATATACATTACATTACATATTCAATTATCAAAAATATGATATTCTGATATTACATACAGACACTTCATTTTTATTATATGTATGTATAGATACATTACTTGTCATTTTATAACTTACCCAACTTAGTGAGTTCTTTGAGGAGAAAACTTCGTTCGTTGATAATCTTTCGCACATTGACTACAACATTCATTTCAAAATTACTTCGCTCAAACTCATAAAGATTTAGTATAACGCTACATAGTAACAGTCTGCTCGTATGTCCCCTGAAAAAAACTTCAGCCATCTCATTATATACCCGGCGACTTAAAATATACATGAATTTAATAAAATTATATTTAATATTTTTAGTCAACTCTCTAGACTTTTTTTTGGTTTTATCGTGGTTGGTATAATCAAGAATTGCTTGACTTTATATCACCTAGAATAATATACCACTTTTAATACATATCTTAACTAAAGGATTTCTAATGATTTATCTCAAACTATTTCTAGTAATGGCAGCTATAGATCGTTAAAGCGAACGTGCTTCTAATAAGATGCATAACATAAACTTTGCCGTGTTCGTGGTAACTCAATAATGCAAATGAGTGGTAGAAAATTAGAGTTGTGTCCGACTAGATGTAACTTGATTACTAAACTTTACTAAATGTAACATTCATTATAATAATTTCTCACAAGTTACTCCGATTTCGAATAAAATATCAATGGAAACCGATGCCTATAATTGTAAACTCCAGAATGTATCAACAAATATTTTAAAATTTATATTTCATTGGTTAGCGGAATGCATTAGCTATATTAGTTATTAAGCCCTTAAACTCCTTAGGAAAGAGGCTACATAGTTTAGTATTGAGATATTCTTATAATTTTACCGGGTTAGTAAGATGCTGATCTTTCGATAAAGGCAATATTTTATCGCCATGGAACATGTATTCATCAAAGTCAAACATATTTTATTCAATTTAAGCCCTGAGAGAGTGCATATGACCGTCAAAGCTACCACCGGTTCGGATAACAACCCACTCAAGAAAAAACTTTTTGGATGCAAAGAGATTAGCGTCATTTCACCATCGTTCACAAATTAATTAACCCTATAATAATCTTTAAACACTAAAACCCGCTTGACGTGGTACTTCAACTAACTATCCGGCAAATCGATAGTGTGCTTTAGGGTTTTGTTATAAAACCTAACACTATTACTTAAAAAACTGTTATTAGTTTTAGTGAGCTTGAAGCATGGAATAACCAATTTGTTAATAATTCTAGTATCTTAGTTTCTACGATCATACATTAGATTATCAAGAACGCATTGAGAGGGCAGAGTTAAGACACCAAATTCCTGAAACTTAGTCTTTAATAATTCACGAGGTCCCATATTATAAATTGCTCAGACTACGTGTTTTTGTAGTAGAAATATGGTGTCCTTCATAGAGTCAAAACAACTTAATATTAAATTATAACTGAGCGTCTTTACTTCCAAACAGTAGAACATACAACCGAACATAATTCATTCGGAATCCAAGCTCTCAGCGTAACAAGAAAAGAAGGGAACCTTTCACGCGAACGAGCCTACTTAGTAATTAACAAGTTATTTGCATAACGTAATATAGTTTGATTATTGTGCACGAGTGAAATGGATCGGAAATAATACTACGGATCATGGTTCCAACAAAACTCCCTCGAAAGTTCTAACAAGACGGCCACCATCTTATTAGTTCACTTACCTCGTAATACGAGAGAGTTATGTTCATAAAAGTGCTGACAATAAAGTAAATTTTCAAAAAAAAGTATTAACCGACTTCAATATCAATCAAAAACCCATAAGGCACTAAAAAGCGGAAAATAACTAGTTTATCAAAAATGAAACATATGAATATGTGTGCTACCTAGAGTTGTATTGGAAGTCGGTGCCAACCAAACCGAAAATCATATCATCTACAGGTACAAAGTTTAAGTCCACTCTCGCGTCTCTGTAATACAAAAAGTTTGGTTGGCACCGACTTCCAGTACAACTCTAGGTAGCACACATATTCATATGTTTTATTTAATTTGATAAACTATTTATTTTCAGCTTTTTAGTGTCTTATGGGTTTTTGATTGATATTGAAGTCGGTTAATACTTTTTTTTGAAAATTTACTTTTTATAATGTCAGCTATCTGACAGTGAAAGTCCCGTGTAAATCGGTTTAACCCTCTTGGAGATAGCTCTGCAGACGAAACTGCGGTTAACAGCTAGTCTAAATTAGAGTAGCCTCTGTAATTTTAGTTGCCTCCCAATGGAATTCCTGTCAAAATCGGCCCAGGCGTATCGGAGATTACCCGGAACAAACAGACAGACCGACAAAAATTTTAAAAATTGCATTTTTGTTATCAGTACCATGTATACTTTCATTACATGCATACATATACATCATCATTACATTACATTACATATTCAATTATCAAAAATATGATATTTTGATATTACATACAGACACTTCATTTTTATTATATGTATGTATAGATAGATTACTTGTCATTTTATAACTTACCCAACTCAGTGAGCCCTTTGGGGAGAAAACTTCGTTCGTTGATAATCTTTCGCACATTGACTGCAACATTCATTTCAAAATTACTTCGCTCAAACTCATAAAGATTTAGTATAACGCTACATAGTAACAGTCTGCTCGTATGTCCCCTGAAAAAAACTTCAGCCATCTCATTATATACACGGCGACTTAAAATATACATGAATTTAATAAAATTATATTTAATATTTTTAGTCAACTCTCTAGACTTTTTTTTGGTTTTATCGTGGTTGGTATAATCAAGAATTGCTTGACTTTATATCACCTAGAATAATATACCACTTTTAATACATATCTTAACTAAAGGATTTCTAATGATTTATCTCAAACTATTTCTAGTAATGGCAGCTATAGATCGTTAAAGCGGAACGTGCTTCTAATAAGATGCATAACATAAACTTTGCCGTGTTCGTGTGTAACTCAATAATGCAAATGAGTGGTAGAAAATTAGAGTTGTGTCCGACTAGATGTAACTAGACTACTAAACTTTACTAAATGTAACATTCATTATAATAATTTCTCACAAGTTACTCCGATTTCGAATAAAATATCAATGGAAACCGATGCCTATAATTGTAAACTCCAGAATGTATCAACAAATATTTTAAAATTTATATTTCATTGGTTAGCGGAATGCATTAGCTATATTAGTTATTAAGCCCTTAAACTCCTTAGGAAAGAGGCTACATAGTTTAGTATTGAGATATTCTTATAATTTTACCGGGTTAGTAAGATGCTGATCTTTCGATAAAGGCAATATTTTATCGCCATGGAACATGTATTCATCAAAGTCAAACATATTTTATTCAATTTAAGCCCTGAGAGAGTGCATATGACCGTCAAAGCTACCACCGGTTCGGATAACAACCCACTCAAGAAAAAACTTTTTGGATGCAAAGAGATTAGCGTCATTTCACCATCGTTCACAAATTAATTAACCCTATAATAATCTTTAAACACTAAAACCCGCTTGACGTGGTACTTCAACTAACTATCCGGCAAATCGATAGTGTGCTTTAGGGTTTTGTTATAAAACCTAACACTATTACTTAAAAAACTGTTATTAGTTTTAGTGAGCTTGAAGCATGGAATAACCAATTTGTTAATAATTCTAGTATCTTAGTTTCTACGATCATACATTAGATTATCAAGAACGCATTGAGAGGGCAGAGTTAAGACACCAAATTCCTGAAACTTAGTCTTTAATAATTCACGAGGTCCCATATTATAAATTGCTCAGACTACGTGTTTTTGTAGTAGAAATATGGTGTCCTTCATAGAGTCAAAACAACTTAATATTAAATTATAACTGAGCGTCTTTACTTCCAAACAGTAGAACATACAACCGAACATAATTCATTCGGAATCCAAGCTCTCAGCGTAACAAGAAAAGAAGGGAACCTTTCACGCGAACGAGCCTACTTAGTAATTAACAAGTTATTTGCATAATATCCTTCCTGACTAATAGCTTGAATTAAAAAGGAAGAGTTTTACGAGAGGCCAATTATTATGATTGCTTCGGGAACTTACAACTTTCTGGAAGAAAAATAATTGTATTAAAAAAGATAATATTTGTGAGTATGCACGCGTCTGCTTAAATATATGATTATGTGTTTTTATATCTATACACATATCAATTTTTGTGGTAATCGGTTGAACGGAACAGAATTCTGTGCTGTAGTTAATTATTGTCGAGTTATATTTAAATTGATAGTGTAAATTTTTTCTTCATGGACAAAGCAACATTCATTTCAAAATTACTTCGCTCAAACTCATAAAGATTTAGTATAACGCTACATAGTAACAGTCTGCTCGTATGTCCCCTGAAAAAAACTTCAGCCATCTCATTATATACCCGGCGACTTAAAATATACATGAATTTAATAAAATTATATTTAATATTTTTAGTCAACTCTCTAGACTTTTTTTTGGTTTTATCGTGGTTGGTATAATCAAGAATTGCTTGACTTTATATCACCTAGAATAATATACGACTTTTGATACCTATCTTAACTAAATGATTTCTAATGATTTATCTCATATTATTTCTAGTAATGGCAGCTATAGATCGTTAAAGCGGAACGTGCTTCTAATAAGATGCATAACATAAACTTTGCCGTGTTCGTGTGTAACTCAATAATGCAAATGAGTGGTAGAAAATTAGAGTTGTGTCCGACTAGATGTAACTAGACTACTAAACTTTACTAAATGTAAAATTCATTATAATAATTTCTCACAAGTTACACCGATTTCGAGTAAAATATCAATGAAAACCGATGCCTATAATTGTAAACTCCAGATTGTATCAACAAACATTTTAAAATGTATATTTAATTGGTTAGCGGAATGCATTAGCTACATAGCTAGAGGCTACATAGTTCAGTATTGAGATATTCTTATAATTTTACCGGGTTAGTAAGATGTTGATCTTTCGATAAAGGCAATATTTTATCGTCATGGAACATGTATTCATCAAAGTTAAACATATTTTATTCAATTTAAGCTGAGAGAGTGTATATGACCGTCAAAGCTACCACCGGTTCGGATAACAATCCCACTCAAGAAAAAACTCGATCGATCTTTTCATAATACATATTTTTACAAACATACATAGTTACATTCGTTTTTGGATGCACAGAGATTAGCGTCATTTCGAGACGTCACTATCGTTCACAAATTAATTAACCCTATAATAATCTTTAAATACTAAAACCCGCTTGACGTGGTACTTCAACTAACTATCCGGCAAATCGTTTTGTTATAAAACCTAACACTATTACTTAAAAAACTGTTATTAGTTTTAGTGAGCTCGAAGCATGGAATAACCAATTTGTTAATGATTCTAGTATCTTAGTTTCTGCGAACATACATTAGATTATCAAGAACGTATTGGGAGGGCAGAGTTAAGATACCGAATTCCTGAAACTTAGTCTTTAATAATTCGCGAGGTCCCATATTATAAATTGCTCAGACTACTTGTTTTTGTAGTAGAAATATGGTGTCCTTCATAGAGTCAAAACAACTTAATATTTAATTTTAACTGAGCGTCTTTACTTCCAAACAGTAGAACATACAACCGAACATAATTCATTCGGAATCCAAGCTCTCAGCGTAACAAGAAAAGAAGGGAACCTTTCACGCGAACGAGCCTACTTAGTAATTAACAAGTTATTTGCATAATATCCTTCCTGACTAATAGCTTGAATTAAAAAGGAAGAGTTTTACGAGAGGCCAATTATTATGATTGCTTCGGGAACTTACAACTTTCTGGAAGAAAAATAATTGTATTAAAAAAGATAATATTTGTGAGTATGCACGCGTCTGCTTAAATATATGATTATGTGTTTTTATATCTATACACATATCAATTTTTGTGGTAATCGGTTGAACGGAACAGAATTCTGTGCTGTAGTTAATTATTGTCGAGTTATATTTAAATTGATAGTGTAAATTTTTTCTTCATGGACAAATATTTAGGCCATCCTATTTTTATGGTGATCGGTCAAACCACGTTAGAGTCGATTAATCTCAGATATACCGATATCACCTTTGATATTTGTAGGTATAACTATTTTAAATGAAAAGGTATTTAATTGTTATTAATTCTTAACATAATGTTTATTATTTTTTAACATAGGAATAATCAAAAATATATGGAAAGCATATAAATTTGTGGAGAACTCTTTTCTATTGTCAGAGCGATTGCCCTGCCATTAGAGGTTTATAAACTCATTGATAGAATTTTTATCATATTGCGATATTTTTGAACTCGATTTTTATTCGAACGACTAACAACTGGGTGGGATAACCTAGTGGACAGAATATAGAACTCTTCGAACTCTTGACACCGCGATACAGCTGTACTATGATATTGTACAGCGTAAATCCATTAAAGCACAAGCGACTTAACACCTATATTAGTTTACAAACTACAAAAATTTCCTTTCCTTCATCGATTAATGCGGTTAATCTGTCTGTAAAAAATGGGGTGTGACTGTGCCGTGGGCACGGCCGTTTGTTGTACGTGAATACGTCTCGTAACGGGCGATATTTTCTATATAAATTATTCTATATGTATGTAATTATCAGAATATTCATTATGTCATAATCAGAAGAAGTCCTCCGGGTTTCCATGATTTCTTTGTGATGGTAACTGTTCCATTTAAGGGGTTCAGGAAATAAATCAACTAAATAAATACTCAATGTGTTACAACTTTATTAATTATAGGTCTATGTGATCCGCTCGGCCGCATTTTTTTTACGTTGCTGGCACTGTTTGACTCATATGTTGTTTTATTGCTATTATTTGATTAGTTTTGAGATGCTCTTTCCTACCCTATACGATTTCTGTATTTGGATTTGGCTTTTCGACGCGTATAGGCCGATTATATAGATATATATTTATTTAATTTATTTAACACTTTTTAATATACACAATCACGATTTTACACTAAGATTTATATATAATCGATAGACTTTGACAAGAGCTTTCGATTGAAACTTGAACAAACGCCGTAGCGTCACCGAGTCGAAAGTTATACTAAATGGAAATCTCGAAACGCAGCAAAATGACCTCAAAATGGTGGCGCTTCCACCGTTTCCAGAGGGGGGCTTGCCGCGAGCGATGCCCCTTGCAGCGATTACAGTCCTGACTTAGCGTAATAAATTCTTTGATCCTTTTGCTATCCAGTGATATAATTTATAGAATAGATTCGAAACTACATTGTCAAACTGTACCCCCGATTTTGTTGGATTGCCACTATATGGTAGCAATTTAAAGATGTATTTACTACGTCAATATGCAATTCATTACTAAAAGGTGGTGTTTGTAACTATTATTTATTGTAAAATATTCCCTAATGCAAAATTATTTGCAATTTAATAATACATTTTTTTGTTTATAGGTTTATAGATTGGCGTTTGACTAAAAGTTAAGCTGATGTTGAATCAAGTGCAACTGCTGGAATATATCTACAGGTTGACCGATTTTCAGTTTGAAGATAATAATTAGTTAGGTGGGCATTAGAAAATATATGCTATGATTTCAACATGATTGGTTTTGGCAAAAATAAAGCACGATTGTTCGTATATAAACCGAAAAGCTGTTAACGGCGGCTCTGCACGCGCTTTTTAAAAATGTATTAAAGAAATGTAAAATTGTGAGTGGGTGTGTACATTACAGAAATGCTTTTTCAAAAACAATTGTAACTACGATACGCACGCCAACTGTAACATGTAACATGTACATTAGACATATGAATACTAATAGTATATCGAATGGGATGGGATTTATCATCAGCAACATACCTGGAACTTCAACCTACTATATACCAAACTCAGTGCTCACTAACACTATATAAGAAAGTAATGAAAATTATACATTATCCATTATCGAACAATATATCTTAAATCTTTTATTTTATAGATAGATATAATATGCCCGTATTGTCGATATACTTTCTTTTATTATATAGATATAATATGCCCGTATTGTCGATATACATAAGTTATTCTTATACGTTGCTATAATCACTGAGTTATGTAGAAACAAACGCGGTAAATAAGGAAATGTAGGCTGTTTTGTGTATTTGATTGCTTTATACCTAGGTGTGGGTGTAGGTGGTAGAGCCACGCTGAAGCTATAACTGGTCCAGCATGGATGGGTCGGCTCGCCCGGGGTACTACCTCCCAACCCACAGAAACACCGACGTGAAGTAATAGTGTTTGCATTGTTGCGCTTCGTTCAGTTAATGAAAGCGCTGGAAGAAAACCTCCCTCCCCATTTACTTTTGGGTTTTCCTGTACTCCTATATCCATCCACAATCATACTCAAAACTTTTCTAGTTACATGGGTTTCATCTCTCCTCATAACATGCCCATACCATGCTAACCTATTACTCCTGAACTTCTCTGTCACTGGTGCTATTTTCAAATTTCCTCTGATATTCTTAATCTTTGGCGATTCTATTTACTTTCACCTATGATGTACGCATACTATTTTATGCCATTCTATATACTAATTCTCATCATTCATTTTATATAAGACTAGCTTCTGCCCGCGACTTGGTTCACGTGGAATAGATACTTTGTGCTAATGATAAAAGGCCTAACACGAAGCGGAAGCTCTCTAAAGGGAAAAAAATATTTTGACACATTCTTCATTGGCGTTCCGCCCCTGTTCTTAACGTAATAATATATCCTATAGCCTTCCTCGATAAATGAGCTATCTGACACTGAAAGAATATTTCAAATTTTTTGTTTGGGAGATTGGGAGAAGGGGGAGTGGGGAAGTGGGAAGTGGGAGTTGTGTATCCGGCGCTAAAGTATAAAAAAAGTTTTTTTTGGTCATTTATAGCCATATCCATTCATCAAAAAGTTGTTATTTTAATTGTACATACACAAACTTTATTTTTATAATACGTAATAGATACGCAATAGAGACCAAATAAAATATTGGAAATGAAAGTAGTATAATCTTTTTGAATAGGAAAACAAAATAAACTTTGAAAATGTTTGCAATAGAAATTTACCACGTTACCATGGCAACATATAATACTAACGCTAACGAAATCTCTCAAAAGGGAAAAAAGTGCACGATTTTGAAACATTTTTCATTGGTGCTCTGCTTCTATTGGTCTTTGCGTGATTATATATATCCTATAGCCTTCCTCGATAAATGAGCTATTTAAAACCGAAGGATTTTCTCAAACCGTACTAGTAGTTCCTGAAATCATCGCGTTCAACCAACCAAACAAACAAACTCTTCAGCTTTATATATTAGTATATAAATTTAATATGAGACAATGATGCAGTGTGAAGCATTGAACACAGTGACATTTACACGAATAGGATAAAGCGACTAAATTAAAAGGTTACAAGTATATAGAAAGTGGCGCCAACTGACATCACAATAACATTTAACAGTAATGACATATTTTACTTGTTTGATTTATTCCACTTTCACACAACACGATGTATACAAACCACAAATTAGCTACTTTACGACACATACATGTATTATAGGTATATCGATTCCCATAAAATACTAACCAGTAAGGCTTTATTATAATCTGTTTGCGTTCCGTCCGTCTGTCGCGTTTGACATGGGTCGGAATCTCGCAGCTGATGTACCCTTCACACTTTCATATTAATATTTAGCATTTTTTTCTGATATAATAGAAACCTTAACATACTTTATATGTCTTATTATTAAAGCAAACACAAGAGATATGAATACATGTGCTTTAGATATTAATTTACCTGGTGTTGAGTCCTTTTAACCTATAAGTTTGATAAATAACTATCAAATGTTTAATTAGTAAATTGGATTCTTCATTTTGTATTTATTTTTAATTCGAAGTTAATAATTATATATATGATATAATATATATGCTCGACTCGTTTCAAATTTCTTCTTCAAACACTGTTATAATATATATTTTAACAAATTGCATTGCCATATTTACGTAGTGATACGAACAATCTATGACATAAATTTAAAAAGGAATTTTCATAATAAAACTGTTAAAATTTCCACGCTTAGTATATTAGTTTTCATAGTGGAAAATAAACATAAACCCATTTAATACCTCGTCACGTATGTGGCTTACAAAGAAATATTTTCCATAGTCATTTGGCATCATAAATTATATTATTTCACTACTGATTAGAATAATGTTAAAATATAATACGTGTAGTATAATAGTAATCATTATTTTGATACATAATTTAGTGAAGACAATAGCTTTTGTAAAGAACGTGTTGAAGGAAAAAAATATAACCAAATTTGAAATGGTATATAAAGTAATAAATAAAAGTACGCATAGAAAAGAAAAAAGTTTTAAAAATCCAATGAAGGTATGGATGCTTACGAAATTAGATCCCACATACATGAATGATGAAAGAAACTTAAAGTATAGCACAGCTGAAGAAACTATACGCAAAAATGGAGATACTTCATTAAAATTTATTAGACAAAAGTTTTCTACAAATATCAGTATGCCAAAAAATAATGGTATTCGTGTATGGAAAAAAATTAAAAGGAAAATGAGATTTACCTCACCATATAAAATAATAACAAAGGATGCAAGAAGAGTAGATAGAGACCTTTCAAGAATTTGTGGTGTAGATTCTTATGAAGATGATTTATACGGATGTGAATATTCAGATGTAGATCAAAATAAGCAAAAATTAAAGTTAGAAATACCTAAAGAACAACCTATAGGATCTCCAATAAATGAATGGATTAAAAAACAAACGACAAGACAAAAAAAAGATTTTGAACAATTCAAAGAAGAAGAGAATTCACAAAAGAAACAATCTCAATTAAAATCGCATAACCAGCAGTCAAAAGATCAGGAGTACCACAAAGTTGAACACGAGGATATTGACAAACGTAATGACGAATTGAACTTAAAAAATGAGCAACCAAAAGAAGATAGTTATATATCGAATGAAGGTGGTGAAGAAATTTATAAATTACAAAAGTCAATAGAAGATGGCAATAATAAATCAGAATTTTCTGATGAATTAGCAACTGATTACATACCGCCCGATATTAAAGAAGATCTTGAAGACCTGGCACCTATTTCATCAGAACATGGGAACGCTACGCAAATTACTAACGTAACACATATTACCACTAGTACCCCAATCATATGGTTTGATGGAACAGTTCCTAAAAAACAAGAGGTGCCGACTTTGCTAGAACTTTGCGCTGATAAGGCTAGGTGCAGAGTACCTTTCCAAGATGATTAAACTAGTAATACTAAATAAGTCTTTCATATATAATATTTTATGTTTATAGTACATTTAACAAAAACTCTGTCTTAATCAAATTATACCGCAAATTAATTATTAATTTTTGTTGATATCAAATTAAAAAAAAAGCTCAGAAAGGGCTTACAAGGTGTTGTTAAAATTAGAGGTTGCCGAGACATGGTAATTTATGAATTAAAATTAATAAATTCAAAGAATTAAATTAGAATTACCATATTATTGGTCAAGCAATGGTGAAACAACCTCAAGGCGATGATAATAGTCACCATTTAACTATAACGTAATCTCAAAGAGGATTGATATTAGAAAAATAGCGTAGAATGGATATATGACAACGGTCTAGTATGTTTTTAAGCATTAGTAAAATGTATGAAATACATCATATTCTTAGTCATTTGCTTCATTTGATCTTATTAAAGACCGGATGTAATTGAGCAGATATATTATTGAGAATAGGAACCTATAGAATGTTACACTGTAGTATTTGATTTTTGTTTTAGTATAGACACTAAGATATCAATATTATGTCGATTATGGTTAGATTGCGTTAATTAATAAAACTATAGTGAGACGTAGTTACTGTAAAAGAGGAAAACATATAATTTTCAACGGTCACACTCAAGATACTATTTTTGCCCTTTAAATTACGCAATTCGTTGGAAACTGAGAATAATAAATTATGACCACATTATCGAATTGTAAAATGAAGAAGTGACCAAAAAACGAGGTTAGAATTTACAAAGTAAAAGAAAGGCATTTTATTTAGTCCAGTTATATTGTTTACATGACGCAAAACGTTTGTCGTGTTGACATACTTCTACTTCTATGAAATTACCAACTTTCGGCGTAGGACTAACACCTCCTTGAAATATAGCTAAAGTGCTCGTAGTTCCATACAGCATACGTCGTATTTCCTCTGGAGTTAATCGATACGTACATTTCTTTCTTAAACTTTCAAATGGTGAGCGTATTCTCGCTTCGAAAAGTTGATCACATCGATGATTATTTATTTTGGATCGACTTAATAAAATAACGAGAGCCTTGGTAGGAGATATTGGTGATGTAGATTGTTGAATGAAATACATTAGAATTATAATACAAATTAATTGAATTCTCATCGCTCGCCAGTGCAATAAACTTTTTATATACACTTTTTTTTAAGATTAATTTTAAATAATACACTTTCAAAGGGTACGTCTCTTAAAAGGAAATTCTACAATAAATGAAATATTAAGCCTAGCATTCAAATTCTGATTATATTACAATTATACTTATAGTTTTGTAAAATGTATTACAGGCGAATCACTTTATTTTGATATGGATTTTAAGTTTTATGTAGTGGTAGTTACAACATAGGCTAAAAATAATTTGCTTTATTTTACATTAAGCTTTTATTTATATGACACAATTAAATTTGGCTTTTAGTTTACTATTTTATGAATGTAATAAAATATGTAATACACAATATTGTACATTCTAAATTACATGTTTTTACAGAAGGGGAGTATCCGGCCTTGATGGGGTCCTAGTTCGGGTACTCGGTTTAACGCTGAAGTATCTTGGGGGGCTGTTCGATCGGTGTCTATCGGTCGGACAGTTCCCGAAGCCGTGGAAGCTGGGACGGCCTTAACTGTTGCGGAAGGAGGGTCGTCCCCCAGACTGCGCGTCCGCGTATCGGCCCCTCGTCCTACTGGACGACACTGGGAAGGTGCTTGAGAGGATTGCTTCTTCCCGGATCGTCCAGCACCTGGAGAGGGAGTGGGGCCGAACTTAGCGGACGCGTAATTTGGCTTCCGGGTAGGGCATTCCACAATGGACGCCCTGTCTGTCCTAAAGTCGCTGCTCGCGGAGGCGACCTTCCAGGGCGAGAGGATATTGGCATTGTCTAAGGCCGTCTATGGGGCCCCGGTGTGAGCCTACGCTCTTTGTGTCACAAACCTGCGGACATTGCGCAGTGCGCAGCACATTGTGGCGCAGAGGGTAGTCAGGGTGTACCGCATCGTGGCATCCACAGCGGCCTGTGTGCTTGCCGGCTCCCTACCCTGGGAGTTCACGGCGGCAAGGAAGAGAATTGGGGAGCCTCCAGCTCCCAGAGCGATAGAAGGAAATTGGTGATTGGAGAGGGAGGGGGCTATGGAGCGGTGGAGGCTGGGCCTGGCGGACGTGCGATACGGGTGTTATATAATTGACGCCATCCGCCCGGTCCTGCGGGAATGGTACAACCTACTCCCTGTAGGGCTCCCTGTCGTTTCGACTGGTGCAGGTGCTCACCAGACATGGTTGTTTCGGGTGGTACCTGCACGGTATCGCTCGCAGGGAGCCGACTGCCACGTGCCATTAATGCGGCGCTGCGGAGGACACCGCGCAGCACACTGTGTGCTGCGTGGGAGGGACAGCGCCGCATTCTGGCTGCGGCGGTAGGGGAGAATTTATCGCCGGCGGGTGTGGTTTCGGCCATGCACGACAACGAGCAGGCGTGGCAAGTGATGATCTCCTTCTGTGTTGATCCTCTGAGCGACCCTCTCCGCCTGACGGAGGACCGGCAGGAGGAGAGCCAAATTGCCCGCCTCCTTCCGCCACCGTAGTCTGTCGTAGTCACCGTAGGGATGGGCTGGGGGGCCTATCTCCTCATTGCACAGGTTGGGCTGATGAGGGGAGGCAGCTGGAGTGTACAGAGTTGGTTTCCCTATTAGGCAGGAGCTTGGCGGCCTCCTTCCACCGGGCGGACCGTTGGGGCGGCTATGCAAGGTTGAGTAGCGAGTATGATCCCTTGCCGCCCCAACAAATACGGTCTGTCGGCACACCGTGGGGTATTAGTCCATGCGAGTCTGAGTCTGAAGGTGGTAGAGCCACGCTGAAGCTACTATTGGTTTTAGCATGAATGGGTCGGCTCGTCCGGGATAGTACCACCCTCTTACAGAACACCGACGTGAAGTAATGGTGCTTGCATTGTTGCGTTTCGTTCGGCCAGTGACAGCGCCGGAGGCCCACCTTCTTTCCCTACCCCTCTTCCATACACAGCCTGGCAACGCACTTACGACTCCCCTGGTGTTGCTAGTATCTATGGACGGTGGTGATCACTTAACATCAGGTGACGCACCTGTTCGTTTGCCTCCTTTTGACATAAAAAAGAAGGTATAATAACAGATATTCTGGTCAAATAAGGGTTTATAACATTTTTGAAATCATTACAGTACTTTTAACATTCCATTTATGTTCCTGACTCTTGATGAATCACTTTATCTAATGGTGAAAACCGTATAAAAATCCGTTCAGTCGTTTTTGACTTTATCTCGAACAGACAGACGGCCAGACAGACAGACATGGCAGAGGACTTTGTTTTATACTATGTAATGATGGTATATGTATATATGTGTGCGTATATGTATTTGTGCATTGACAATTTTAGCTAAGCCTATTTATGAAAAAAAAGCGTCCCTTATAGCGCACGCGGTGTACTTAAGGCTCTCTTTCGAAGGATTGAATCTAATGTTCTTTTCACCAGATATCGGTCGAATTTATACGAATTTAATCAAAATAGTGGGCGGCCAGTGGTCGACATTCGACCATAGTTCATTGATTTTTTAAGTTTGCATTTTCTTAGGGTTAATATCATTGTTGAATGTAGAATGAAAAAGGGTAATTGGAATGTAAGAGTAAAATAATACATACAGTCGAGCATAGCAACCTCCTTCACAACCTTTTTTGAAGTCCTTTATTGACAGATGTCAAAATGTCTTTTTTTATTTACAAGTGTGTATATGTTATGTAAAATTGAAGCAGTAGTGTGAGTAATGCATATTTTAATTAATTTAATGTACTTCTAATGCATTTTATATAAAATAAATAGCTTTCTGCACTTCTCCTCCATATAAACTTTAACTATGCCAAATTTCACGTTCATCCGTTCACCCAATTCCGTTAAAAAGGGATATAAAGTTTAGGCTTCACGTATTAATATATATGATGATAACATTAAATAAACAATTGGATTATAATAAAATAAATTGATGATAGAATATTTTTGAACTTGAAACTTGTTTAGGCGCGTTGAGCGTTATTTTTGGCAGGAAATAAATACGCGTCATGACAGTCTACGTCAACATTACCGGCCGTATTGCGCTAGACTACAGGCGCGTAGTATAGGGGCCTGTGTACGTGTAATACTGATATTTTGCAGCTCATCAAACGTTTTATTGATTAATGGACTTTATAAAAATATATGTATGTAATTTATTGCTCCGAGTGGCAATATATATGAAATCACATTAATATTAATAGTTTCAAAAAATAAATTCGATAATTTAAATATCATCATTCACACTACAATGAATATGAAAATGTAAAATTTATAAATTCCAAAAGAGATCATGTTTATTTCTTTGTTTTGAGTTTTCGCTTCTGTCCGCAGTCCTTATGACTGCCTTACGACTACCTTTTATTTATGTTAGATATTTAGTTTTTAAAATTACCTTTTTTATAGTTCAACTTGAAATTATATATCTTTATTAAAAGGTAATCATCCGATCGTTTTTAGACTGTTATTAAGTTCGTATTAAGAACAAACACCTTTATCGACAGGTGATGATCAGAAACGTTCAGGAAAGAACGATCTCATGTTGAACTGCAAAGATAACACAGAAAGCTACTTACTCATATAGCTGTCTAGAGAATATAACAATCTATGTTCTCCGACTAAAATTACAAATATCCTAATACTTCATTTTAATTTCTATTGAAGTTATACATAGTAAGTTATACATCTTTGTAAATATAAGCATATCTTATTGTTTAAGTGTCGTTTAGACAAATTGATCAAGAATTGGGCCATTTTTTAATATCACATTTAGCAAATTTACTACATTTAGTTACATGCTCATGCAGACTTGGCGGAGATGTACCGTCAACGTATGGTGCTCTAGTACTAGAGGTAATGCTTGAATCTCTTGAAGATTCCTTTGAAGCTTCTTCACTGTAATAGGATTTGGGTGTATTTTTTCTGTTTTTTTTGTTATGATGTTTACCTGTCTTTTCTTTATTTTGATCCTCGTTAGATATGTGTTCTTGTTCTTTGCTGTAACGGTCTTGAGATATATTTTCTTTTTCTTTACTTTGAGAATGTTTAGGTATATTTTCTTTTTTATTACTGTGATGAATTTTAGAGGTATGTTTACTTTCTTTGCTTTTTTCAAGTACCTTTGCAAGCTCTTCGCTTTTAATTCTCTCTACGGGCTCTTGTGAATTATATTCCTGCTGGTCTGATTCGGTAATATCTTGAGGCTTTTTGTGAGCAGAAGTAGAATGCCTTTTCTTCTCTGTAGAACCCTTTCCACTTGACCCTGTCAACCACATCGGTTTAAACGTAGAGCATCCTTCTTTGTTCAGTACAATCATTCCATTTGATAATTTAGTCGTGCAAGTATCAGGGTGTTCGCAACTGATATCAGGAAAATTTGGTGGTCCACATTTTTGTCTTTTTTCATAGTTCACATTAACATGTTTATACGGCTTATAAGTAAGTCGTATCTGGCTTCGTTCGAATCCTTTATTGTTCATATTTTGATGGAAATCAGAAAGTTTAAGCGTAGGCCTCATACGTATTGGTTTCGCCACAATGAATCCAGTATACCGTGCTTGTAAAAACATAAATATTACGATTTCCAATTTATACATCTTTTTAAAAAAGTGTATTGCGGGCGACTTCAACTGTTAATAACACTTTTACGACATAACACTATTTTGTATGAATATAAGTTTTTAATTAAACTTCGTTTACCGCCATGCGTCATACAAGAGTGTACGAAGCCTTGCTTCTTTTGAACGAGCAGTAAAGTTTAGCATTTATATATAAACATAACGAAAAAGTTTCATAACTATAATGCATTATAGTGTATTATATATAACACGTTTTAGGGGTGTAAGGGATGTCGAATAACGTCTTAAGACTTGGGACACCCAAGACAACCTCACCTGCACATGGTGCACCCTTTTTTTTACTTGGGGAAATCCCTTATGGATACGCTACCCCTTCGGGGGAGAGGATGGGTTATGTCCGAATCGTACGGACTAAAACCCCACGGTGTACCGACAGAC
This sequence comes from Antheraea pernyi, assembly GCA_015888305.1. Classification (NCBI taxonomy): domain Eukaryota; kingdom Metazoa; phylum Arthropoda; class Insecta; order Lepidoptera; family Saturniidae; genus Antheraea; species Antheraea pernyi. Next base: position 115,675 of record MU159139.1, on the reverse strand, counting down.
TGTTTTGTGGGGGCGGCAAGGGATCGTTCAAGATAATCAACCTTGTAGAGTCGCCCCCACGGCATGGTGCACCCTGCAGAATAAAGAACGAGGCAATGGCGATAGCGGGGTGGTAAGGTTTTACAGCTCGACTGGGTCACAACCACCATGCATATGGTGAAAAAGCCCGTCATAGTGACTCGCTTCTGCGCGTCGCGTTTCGGGATCAGCCCATGCATATCCAGTACTGAGGGACTTTCGTCATGGAACAGGTACCAATGAAATTCTCCAACGGCTCACCGCCTATGAGAGCTGCATTGACCTGGCGGCCAGGGAGACCTGTAGAAACGGTTGTTCCGTTGGCCGCCTGCGGTACAGTACAGGGGCTCAATCGTGGATAACCACCGTGCCACGCATAATCTTGGGTAGGTTCGTTATGCCGGTTGGTGACCGGATTTGGGGTCCCGGCGACTTATTCCGGGACGGTAGGAGGCCCTTCCGGCCGCCAGGTCAGTGCACTTTTTACAGGAATTACAGTAAGTCGGTGAATTACATTGCTACTTCTGGGCTTAGATGAAGTTTGTCAGTTTTCACGTTTTCCTCTTTAAAAAAAATTACAGTACAAACAATAAGTTTAGGTTCAATAGCGGTGCACAACCCCTACGCTTCTTTTACGTTGGAGTTCATTAACATCCGTGGACTTCATTTTAACTTAAATGCCGTTCATCAACACCTCGAGACGGTTCAGCCTGAAATGCTCTTCTTTACCGAAACACAGATTTGCCGGCTGATACATCTTATTTACACTATCCCGGCTATCAGCTTGAGGAGAACTTTCAAACTAAAGCCGGTGTATGTGTGTATGTACGGTTAGAGGTGTACTTTCGTCGTTTGCGCTGCATGAAGGATCCCTCATTTTCCGTCCTTTGGTTACACGTGAACTTGGGCACTCAAAGCCGTATCTACGTGTTCCTCTATAGAACCCATAATGGGGATGAGGCGAGTACTCGGTTGTTTAAATACATGAGTAAGATGGTAGATGACGCACAGGAGCAGTTTCCTACTGCGGAATCAGTGGTCTTAGGGGATTTTAATGTTCAACACGAAATGTTGTTCCTCTAGAACGGACCTTGCAGGATGAACTGCCCATGCATTCGCCTTAACACATCAAATTTTTTTTGACTGAGGAAAATCCTGCATTGGATACACCTCGCACTGCCGGGGGACAGTGAGAAGATTATGCCGGACTCTTACCGGCAAAAAACCGTAGGCCGCTTGTGCGCCTATATGGACCCGGGTACGGGCTCACGATTTGCATGCATCGATGCCCTGGTCGTGCGCTTGGGTCACCCGTAGATATGCGGACGGGGACCCTCGTCTCGAGACAGGCTATTCCTCTCTCTCCTGCTTCCTAGTGAAGCTGCAGCTGGACGTGCTTCAACTCACGGGTACTCCATTCTGCGGCAACAGACGCCCTCGTGTCTGTCGCCTGGAGTTTAGTTAGGGGGGCCTTTGATGGTGGACGGCTTCCCCTCTGCAGCCTTTGCGGCCAACTCTACCGCGTCGAGCAGCATCAGCAGCCCTCTCACGCTGCCTCTCGGCTACCTCCTTATGGGAGACACATGACGTGACTCAACTAGTAATCCAGCACACCCGGATTCTTGATATCACAGATCATATGCCCTCTTTACTGGACCTTCTGTTGACGAACCATCCAACTAGATATGATGTGTCAGTCGTTGCTCCTTGGGGCACAACGGATCATTGTCTTGTCGAATCGTTTGTGCCACGCACTCCACCTCCACCCAGTATAAGCGCAAAGTCTGGCACTACTCGTCAGCAGATTGGGACGGAATACGGGATTATCTCGCTTCCAGTCCTTGGCAGCGACGCCGTTTCGACGGGAAAGATCCTTCAGCGATTGCCGATTCGATTGCGATTACTGATGAGATTGGAATGGAAATGGATATTATAATCCTTCCTCCGAGATCGTCGGTAATTGCAAAGGATGCCCTTGGTACAATCGTGAGTGTGCTGATGCTGTTAGTAAGAAGCAAGCCACGTGTCGTGATTGGATCAAGGGTCGCGCTAACAAGGATCCTAATATCAACTCCCTCAAATCATCGTAAAATTCTGCTACCAAGGCTTGTAAGAGGGCTTACACTAGAGCGGATGCTCAGCGCATTGCACGCTTATGTCATGAACTCGTAAGTCATCCGACTAAAAGTCGAGCCTACTGGAGTCTGGCCAAAGCTGCAATTTTTGTCGTCCAACGTTGATCCCACTGAGGTACCCTGATGGGGCTCTGGCCTATGAGCCGCAGTAGAAAGCGACACTTTTAGGCAATCTCTTTGCAGCTAATTCCTGGCTCGATGATGATTGAAACGCTCAACCGTCTACTATTCCTTGCTGCTGTGTCACCATGCCGAAATTACGATTCAAGCAACGTGACGTACTAAAACAACTACGATCAGTCGATGTTCAGAAATAAGTATGTATTTAAGTATGGCATTAGGATCGCCAGTGTAGAAATCTTAAGTGCGATAAAAAATCCATTCATTCAAGGCTAATGGCCCGGATGGTATCCTAGTAGTTGTTGTAAAAACATATACAGAGTTGACTCCAACACTTACGCGCTTATACCGCCTGTCTGACGTCTCTGGTGTCGTACCCCGGGCTTGAAAAGAGGCCAATGTACAACCGATTCCCAAGAAAGTGGATCGGTCGGACTCTAACAACTACCGTGCAATTGCTGTAGCCTCAGTGTTGTGCAAGATCATGGAACGGATTATCAACACCCAGCTTGTATAGAGAATCACTCGCTTATTAATAATTATCGGCAATATGGTTTTCGCCAAAACTGATCAACGGGTGATCTTCTAGCTTACGTACTGCACTGCTGGGGGAGGCAATTGACAAGCACGGTGAGGCCTTGGCGGTCAAACTCGATATTGCCAAAGCCTTTGATAGGGTCTGGCACCGTGGTCTTATTTCATACCTTCTGACGTACGAACTCCCTGACAATTTATGTAAATGATTCTATGGCTTTCTACATGAGCGTACAAGAATTCGTGTCCTCGTCGAACGATGTGATTTGCAGCTCATGTCAGTAAATGCTGGAGGAACTCAAGGCTCTGTTCTATCACCTACTCTGTTTCTTCTGCATATCAATGATATATTGCCTCCAGGCCATATTCATTGCTAACCAGACGACAGCACCATCCATGAGTCCCATTACAGCAAGCCTTCTTGGCGTCTGGGAGAAACAGAAAAGAGACGGCAGGAATTTGTCACTGAGCTCGACCGATCCTTGCTTCGCATTTCAAAATGGCGAGCAAGTAATTTGGTTGAGTTTAATGCCAACGAAACACAGGTATGCGCGTTTTCCAGCAAGTCATCCCCATTTACGGGGAGTAAAGCTTCGTTCCAGCTCTTTAAAAAGTCTCGCTCGCAATGCGAGACTTTTAGACTCAATATCTTAGGTATAGATATTCGCAGCGACCTTAATCCTAGGGAATACATCGAAAGCGTGATTTCCACTGCATCTCGGAGGCTCGGAATACTGAACAGGGTTCGACGGTTTTTCACTCCTGAACAGTTATATCTCGTTTTTTTTATGTCATAACTGGCAAACGAACTTATGGGTCACCTGATGTTAAGTGATCACCACCGTCCATAGACAGTAACAACATCGGGGGAGTCGTAAGTGCGTTGCCAGCCAGTGTTTGGAAAGGGAGTGAGGGGGGAGAGGAGAGGGGAAGGGAGGTGGGCTTCTAGCGCTCTCACTGACCGAACGAAACACAACAATGCAAGCACTGTTTCTTCACGTCTGTTTTCTATGAGAGGGTGGTACTACCCCAGACGAGCCGACGTACTGAAACCAGTAATAGCTTCAGCGTGTCACTACCACTCTCGAATAAGGTCTACCACCCTTTATAAGGCATGTGATCGGCCTTGCGTGGAATACTGCTAGCACCTCTGGGACGGTTCCGTAAAGTACCTCTTGGATAACATGGACAGATTGCAGAGACGGGCTGTCCGCATTGTGAATGATGCAGACATAACAGTGCATATAGAGACGCTTCAGTTACGCAGGGACATAGGGAAATGAGGTTTATTATCAGTGACATATTTGGAATGTTAGCCCACCACATAATTACCTCAGTGCTCACTTACACTGTATAAGGAACTAATGATACAATGACTTAAAGATAGATAATGATATAATATGCCCATATCATCAAAAAGTAATATGTTTATGGTCTAATATTTTATTAGAAAGACTCCTTCTATCTTTAAAATTACTATTAATAATTATAATGTTGAATTGTAAACAATAAATGAGCTGACGTCTTGAATTCTTGCATAAATATAAATCAAGATATAAAACATAATGGCCGCAATGACAAATGACCGCCAAAATGACCAAAGAGACAATATAATTCAAAATACATACACACATACAGATATATGAATTTTAATTATATTTATTCTTGCTAGTCTAATTTAAAGTAGCCTATGGAACCCGCTGTAATTTTTGCTGTCTATCAGGGAAATTTTCGTTAGAATCGGTCCAGCTGTTTCCCTGTTTGTGGAGATTACCCGATTGTATGTAGCGTCACTTACCGGGTCCAATTGTGATTCCCAACTATCCTATATATATTAGCAAGAAATGTCTTCCCGATATCCCCTGGGTTGCTCCTCTGGCCCTCACCACCGCGCCCCATTTACTATCCTCGCAACAACGCATTAATTTTACCGGCTAATAGTTTTTATGTTATTATCTTCAAACCAACTCCATCAACTAACATGCTGTAAAAAGTAAACTTTATGTCCATGAAATTTTCAATTAGGTATTTAGGTATTTGTTTTAATAAAAAATTGTGAAGTATATATGAAACCTATATCTAGTAATTTGTAATTAGTGATTGTAACATTTATATTCTTTTTCACATAAAAAACAATCTTTTCGGCTTAAACTTTAAACTTTTTAAACTTAGATACATGGTGTCTCGTATTTTTTTTTGTAAAGCTAACAGTAATGAATTTTGCTACGGATTTTATTCCTTCATTTCAAATAAATCCAGCAACTCACGCTATGTTATAGACTTTTGCTAATTTGAATTATATTTATTGTGATCAATCAATATATATTTAGCTAAATAAAAAGTAGTTTAATATGCCTTTCTAACATTGAAAGAATTTTCAAAATCGGGCCAGTAGTCACTCACTAACTTCACATTTTTAATATTGGAGTTTCATAGATATGAATTCTACCAGTGTCAAGTCAGTCATGGGAGAGGCACTTTATAAGTAGTATTAGATTTTTATTATATAATTTAGTTCTTCCAGATTAGGCCACCGAGATACACAGAGACAAACACAACACTTACAGATATCATGCCTTAAATAGATATATATTTACATAATAATTACTGTTAGTTATTGTGTTATTTTAAAGTTTAACTTTGTTAAAGTACATAAAATAGTACAAAAAGTACATAGTTCCATTATAGAAACAAATCAGTCTTGTTGGGGAAGGACTTATATTCAGGACTTATCCTGAACATAGGTTTTATAGTGATCAAAATATCCAGTCTGGATTTCTTCTTTAACGATAAGATCAACAGCTTCATTACCCTGGATCCCACTGTGTCCTCGTATCCATGTCAAAACTACATAAATTTCTAAACAATGACATTGATACAAATGGAATTGATTAATTGTGTTAACTGATGTTTCATTGAAATATGTCAAACATGTCAAAACAATATCAAATGTAGAGTAAAATAGTTTCAATAAGAAAAAAATGCCCTTTCTTTCTTTAAGGCAAACAATTTTATTGATTAAATAGACATTTATAAATACATACATAGATTTTTTGTGTCAAGTACCCTACAAAATTATTATCACAATCCGATCAGTGGTTTCGGTGCCCATAGAGGACAAACATACAAACATTGATTTTTATATAAAAAGATTACAAAAGAATGAATACAGGGTTGTCGCGTGTCCACTTTTTTCTTATGCCTTGTAAAGTATACTCGATAGTATTACTAAATACCCACCATCAATATAATAATTTAAACATCTATCATTAACTATAATATTTACGTATAATTATTACTCAATAATCTACTTATGCCAATTAAGATTTGAGCAAGCGTTTATCGAACTAAATCAAAATGAAGACAGTGTGCTTCTAATAATAAGTTTAAAATAAACACACAGATAGACAGATTTTCTGTTATAGAAAATTTGTTTAATAAGTGTGTTTGTATCAGTGTATAACGTCTGTGCAAATGAGAAACCTTACAAAGCTGTAAAACTTTGCGTTAAGCAAAACAAATTTCAATCTGGTAACACGTAACCAATAGCATTTTGTATACAGGCCGGGTAACGCAATACGCGTTTAATAAGTGATTTATTCATAATAATTGACACAATGGTATTACATTTACAGTTTACGATTCTAACACAAATACTAATTGCACGATTAATTTTAACAGTTAGGTTACGTGTACGACCAGTGATACAAATAATTGAATTAAGTAAACTCTCATCTCTGCGCAATCTCTATGATACTACGGAAATAAACCAAGACTTAAGTTATAAAAAATCGACTAAATTTCACGTAAACGAGAAATTATTATGTGACCCATCGAAATTTCCAGGTATCAAATGTAATAATATTACTCAATTCACGAATAGAAACGATGACACACTACTCGTTTTAAACCAAGATGGTAAAGCCGAAGTTGCAAAACGTGAACAGATATCAACTTATCCAAGTTTAGGAGACATAACGTTTAAAAAAAACAACCTGAGGCACCGTCAGACACAGTTTCATAAGTCAGAAGCGACGTATCACAAATATGGGCAACCGTCAGATCTGATGTTTCTTCAACATGTATTAGATCCCAGTGGAACTTCAAGTACGAATGCTCCGTATGTAGACGGTACGTCACCGTCTGCAAAACCAGAAGATCTGGCGAGATGTGATGGTCTTGCAAAGTGCAAAGATCTTACGTGGCCGACTACTATTCCGTAATTCTTTAGTTAGCTTTAACTTAGTAAAGATAATTATAAAATGGTAACAATATATATGTGTCTACTTATATAACTGTAATTTCAATAATTTGTTACAATTTATTTTATGTAAACAATAAAGTGTATGTGTAATGTGCTTAATTTAAATTACAAAACATTAACACTTCAATAAGATAAGGTGAAAAAAAGAGGTAAATCTAAAAAAAAGTCAAATATAGGTAAAATCTGAGTCATTAGTTTGAAATAATCATCGTCATAAAAATCTCATATCTCGTTTATCTATTCTATACATACATATAATAAAAATGAAGTGTCTGTATGTAATATCAAAATATCATTTTTTTAATGATTGGGTATGAAAGTAAACACGCTTCTGATAACAACAATGCAATTTTTGTTGGTCTGCCTGTCCATCTGTCTGTTTGTTCCGGGTAATCTCCGAAACGGCTGGATCGATTTTGACGGGAATTTCACTCGCAGATAGCTGAAATTACAGCGGGTTACTTAAGCTACTCTAAATTAGACTAGCTGTTAACAGCGGACTCGTCCATAATGCTATCTCCAAATCGAATGGACAGATTTTCACAAAATTTTCACCGACAGGTAACGGACATCATAATAAGTAATTTAGTCTATTATAATGTAGACTAGCTCTTAATCGTGGCTTTGTCGGCAGTGCTAGCTCTAAAACGGTTAAAGTGATATTCACGAAACTTTCACTGGCAAATAGCTAACCTTATAAAAATAATTTAAACAATTTTAATTTATACTAGCTATTAACCGTGGCTTCGCCTGCAGTGCTATCTTCAAAACGATTCGACCGATTTTTACGGGATTTTCACCGGCAGATAGCGGACATTATAAAAAGTAATTTAGTCTATTTTAATTTAGACTAGCTGTTAACCGTTAACGGGACTGTCACTGGCAGATAGCTGATCTTATATAGGAAGTTTATATGAAATTTATGAAACGTATGAAATTTAGCAAAAATATGTTGTTCACTGTAAACATGTGCGTAAGGCGTGTGTTGTACTGGAGTTCAAGAATATATAATTGAAATTCATACTACAAGGAATAATATATATATATGTATATACATAAAGAGTCTAGATTTTACAGTATATCGCTATAAATATTTAGGTTATGTTAAAAAGAAAATGTGTACACGATATTTCGAGTGGAACCATAAGATATGATCTCTATAAGCTAGGGAGATAAGGTGAGCAACCGAGCGTGAAATTTTACAAGTGTCGCCGCTAGAGGACGCGGGCGGGCGCGGCGGCTGCTCGTGTGTCGCCCGAGTTACATTGTACCCACCCCCAGCATTATGTTATGAAAGTCTGGACATCTATTACTTTTGATATTCACCCAACGATATTTTGGTAGGTACAATATATTTCACAAAATGCGCAAGAAAATGAATTGAAGGTTTCGGAACCCGTCGAAGCCTTTCATATAACAAATATGCGTGAATTTAGGCCCCGTTTTTTAGTTGATATAGTGGTTGCTAATCTATAGCCATGAGAAGTACAGCCTTTGAGAGAAATTAATAGACTTAATAATGAAGAAATTTTGACTTGAAATTGTGAACTCACATTTATAATTTATCTATTTTATCAAAACTTAGGTACCACTTTGTAGTTGCACCATATGTAGGAAAAAAAGAAAACTGAAAATCTCTTGGAGTTTCAAAGAGCCAATACGTAACCTGCGAGTTTTAGTCTTTTAACTCCGAGCTATTCCAAGCTATTCGTATTGTTGACTATCCCGAATTTACATCTGGTTTAGAGTCATTAAAATTTCATAGAGACATTATGTTTCTGTCTGCTTTAGGAGAGTGCTTTAAAGAACTTTTTAATATGGTTCCCTAATTGCTACACCGTTCCAAATTCGTACCTCCCGTCGCTGGTTGCGCAGCCACACATCTTAAAACCAAAATAGCGACAACCATAAGATTCTCTGTAACTTTTGTTATACGCACGCTAGCGTTGTGGATCGGGCTATCTGGTACGGTTTTCTCCTAGGGTTATGAAATAGGACTCTTTCAAAGTTGATTAAAACACGCCGCTCAAGGTCGGTAACACAACAGAGATGCCTCTGGTGTTACAGTTGTCTATAGGCGATGGTACTCATTTAGCGTCAAATGGGCAGTCTGCCTATTTAACTATAAAAGTGTGATACTCATCGATACGATACTCTTAGGTTTTATTATTCTAAGTAGAGTTTATTTAAATTTCAATTACAAGAGAGTTCTGTTATAGTTCAGTACATTTCTAGATCAAACAGCCACTTGCAAGGAGTGAGTTTAATTGACGCTAAAACCGCAGCCAGCAGTCAACAACTTCAGAGCACTTCGCTATTCACGTTACCATTTAAGGTGCTATTTTAAGTTTGGGACGAATTATATTGATTTTACTACTAAAACAAATATGTTCATGACTATATGCGTATAAAGCTATAGCCTATATTAGAATATTTTTATACACACTCTTTTCTTAAAAATAGTTTTGACTTATTTATGTAAACATTTCAATAACGCATATGAAAAATCAGAATAAATCCTCTTTTATTTAGTTTTAGTTAACCATACATACAGTTTGCATTGGGAATTCTATGAGTAATAAATTTGTGACTGTAATATTTATACATACTAATACTCGTAGAGTTGTGAAACGAAGTCATAAGCGCGAGTATTTTTGAATGTAACCTGCAGTTAGCGAGAGCATAAGAGATTGATGTACAACCTTTTTTATGTCAAGTATAAAAACACTCTTATGCATTTATAAATGTGGAAAAACAAAAAATATTTATACCATATAATTCGCTGGAAATCATAGTGGTTACGGTGATATTGTACAAAAGTATTTAATATTTAACAAAACGTTTTATCGTGAATAGTGATAGAAATTAAAAGTTATAGACAATCTCCTAAGATTTTCCTGTGGCTACAACAGTTACTTGTACTTGACCCTATCGCCTCGTCCAAAAAAATCCACCTGCATGTTAATTGAATCCAGTATGAAATTTAAGCATAACTTTAGATAACGAAAACTTTAAATAAAAAAGAAATAAAAATATATCTATTACTTATTATGAAACATGATGAATGCTGGATAAAATATCTTAAGACTTGAAAGGGAATACAAGGAGAACGATATTATAGTCACTCGGGTCATTCGAGCAAATAAGTATTGTCAATAATAAATATTCGAGTAAAGATTGATAACCACACACAATATTGTTGTTCAAATTTACACAACGACACAAAGAACATACCGTTATATAAATACGTGAACGTCTCAACAATCAGACGAACCAACAAACCGCCTTTGCGCTTTGTTTTCCCAATAACCACTTTAACAGTGTTTTATTCGTTTTCATCGAGGGTTCTTTTAAATAAAAACTCGTCGACGCTCCCCGCCGTAGCGCGGCGCCTGCTCGACTCACCCTGAATTCCGATTAGAAAAAGACAAAGAGCCGATTGTAGAGCGTTGAAAGTGGAGAATCAATTAAAACGAACCATCGATTCTGTTAGCGATAACGTCTGTCAGGAGGAAGTGGAAAAGTCTGATAAGATTGTCTTCGGACCTCGGTAGGGTCGCGTATCACGGCTTTAATTAATTATGTCCGATAGATTTACACATATTGGTTCATTATAGGATTTAGAATTTTCAGTAGAATATTTTTGCATGACCACTTTCTACTGGGCTTTATTCACTTATCTTGTATTCTCAATGGTTAGAAGACTTTTGAAATGAAAACTTCTTTAAGCGCGTTGAGCGGTGTTTTTGGCAGAACAGGCAAACTTATGATTTTCGTCACCGACATGCCAGACTAGCGACACTTAGTATAGCGGCATGATATTTAGCAGCACATGACATGTTTGATTGATTAATAAACTGTATAAAAATGTATATAATGATTGCTCCGAGTGCCAATATATGTGAATACCAGAGTAATGTTAATAATGTCAATACACAAATTATCAGATTTAAATATTCTAATTCACACTTATTTATTTACACAGTTATCTCATTGTTTTTAGTTTTCACTTCTGTCGCCAGGCCTTATGACTGCCTCGACATTTTTATAAACCGAAACTGCAATGAGGCCGTTAGAGGTTTTTTTATGGAAAAAAATCACATTTTTAAGAAAACGAAGGATGATGTAAGTTAAGGAAATGCACCAGTATTATTTACAACATGTACGGATGTAGCAAATTGGATTGTGATTTTCAGTGAGCTCAATAATGAGAATATTGAATTATAAATATTTTCTGTGCCTGTAGTACCTACCTTAGTGATGATCGGGCCACGAGGTATAGGGATCCTTTTAACTAAATCTATCTATCGTTTGCCACTTATGACATAAATAAAAACACTTCATTTTTATTATATGTATAGAATAGAAGAATATATAGATAGATTTAGTTAAAAGGATCCCTATACCTCGTGGCCCGATCATCACTAAGGTAGGTACTACAGGCACAGAAAATATTTATAATTCAATATTCTCATTATTGAGCTCGCTGAAAATCACAATCCAATTTGCTACATCCGTACATGTTGTAAATAAGAGGGGAGGTGGGCCTCCGGCGCTCTCACTGACCGAACGAAACGCAACAATGCAAGCACTGTTACTTCACCTCGGTTTTCTATGAGAGGGTGGTACTGCCCCGGGCGAGCCGACCCATTCATGCTGAAACCAGTAATAGTTTCGGTGTAGCTCTACCACCATCGTGTAATATCAAAATAATTTTTTTTTACTACTTGGGTACGAAAGTATACATGCTACTGATAATGTGATTGTAACATTTATATTCTTTTTCACATAAAAAACAATCTTTTCGGCTTAAACTTTAAACTTTTTAAACTTAGATACATGGTGTCTCGTATTTTTTTTTGTAAAGCTAACAGTAATGAATTTTGCTACGGATTTTATTCCTTCATTTCAAATAAATCCAGCAACTCACGCTATGTTATAGACTTTTGCTAATTTGAATTATATTTATTGTGATCAATCAATATATATTTAGCTAAATAAAAAGTAGTTTAATATGCCTTTCTAACATTGAAAGAATTTTCAAAATCGGGCCAGTAGTCACTCACTAACTTCACATTTTTAATATTGGAGTTTCATAGATATGAATTCTACCAGTGTCAAGTCAGTCATGGGAGAGGCACTTTATAGGTAGTATTAGATTTTTATTATATAATTTAGTTCTTCCAGATTAGGCCACTGAGATACACAGAAACAAACACAACACTTACAGATATCATGCCTTAAATAGATATGTATCTACATAATAATTACTGTTAGTTATTGTGTTATTTTAAAGTTTAACTTTGTTAAAGTACATAAAATAGTACAAAAAGTACATAGTTCCATTATAGAAACAAATCAGTCTTGTTGGGGAAGGACTTATATTCAGGACTTATCCTGAACATAGGTTTTATAGTGATCAAAATATCCAGTCTGGATTTCTTCTTTAACGATAAGATCAACAGCTTCATTACCCTGGATCCCACTGTGTCCTCGTATCCATGTCAAAACTACATAAATTTCTAAACAATGACATTGATACAAATGGAATTGATTAATTGTGTTAACTGATGTTTCATTGAAATATGTCAAACATGTCAAAACAATATCAAATGTAGTGTAAAATAGTTTCAATAAGAAAAAAATGCCCTTTCTTTCTTTAAGGCAAACAATTTTATTGATTAAATAGACATTTATAAATACATACATAGATTTTTTGTGTCAAGTACCCTACAAAATTATTATCACAATCCGATCAGTGGTTTCGGTGCCCATAGAGGACAAACATACAAACATTGATTTTTATATAAAAAGATTACAAAAGAATGAATACAGGGTTGTCGCGTGTCCACTTTTTTCTTATGCCTTGTAAAGTATACTCGATAGTATTACTAAATACCCACCATCAATATAATAATTTAAATATCTATCATTAACTATAATATTTACGTATAATTATTACTCAATAATCTACTTATGCCAATTAAGATTTGAGCAAGCGTTTATCGAACTAAATCAAAATGAAGACAGTGTGCTTCTAATAATAAGTTTAAAATAAACACACAGATAGACAGATTTTCTGTTATAGAAAATTTGTTTAATAAGTGTGTTTGTATCAGTGTATAACGTCTGTGCAAACCTTACAAAGCTGTAAAACTTTGCGTTAAGCAAAACAAATTTCAATCTGGAAACACGTAACCAATAGCATTTTGTATGCAGGCCGGGTAACGCAATACGCGTTTAATAAGTAATTTATTCATAATAATTGACACAATGGTATTACATTTGCAGTTTACGATTCTAACACAAATACTAATTGCACGATTAATTTTAACAGTTAGGTTACGTGTACGACCAGTGATACAAATAATTGAATTAAGTAAACTCTCATCTCTGCGCAATCTCTATGATACTACGGAAATAAACCAAGACTTAAGTTATAAAAAATCGACTAAATTTCACGTAAACGAGAAATTATTATGTGACCCATCGAAATTTCCAGGTATCAAATGTAATAATATTACTCAATTCACGAATAGAAACGATGACACACTACTCGTTTTAAACCAAGATGGTAAAGCCGAAGTTGCAAAACGTGAACAGATATCAACTTATCCAAGTTTAGGAGACATAACGTTTAAAAAAAACAACCTGAGGCACCGTCAGACACAGTTTCATAAGTCAGAAGCGACGTATCACAAATATGGGCAACCGTCAGATCTGATGTTTCTTCAACATGTATTAGATCCCAGTGGAACGTCAAGTACGAATGCTCCGTATGTAGAAGGTACGTCACCGTCTGCAAAACCAGAAGATCTGGCGAGATGTGATGGTCTTGCAAAGTGCAAAGATCTTACGTGGCCGACTACTATTCCGTAATTCTTTAGTTAGCTTTAACTTAGTAAAGATAATTATAAAATGGTAACAATATATATGTGTCTACTTATATAACTGTAATTTCAATAATTTGATATAATTGCAAACAATAAAGTGTATGTGTAATGAGGTTAATTTAAATTACAAAACATTAACACTTCAATAAAATAAGGTGAAAATAAGAGGTAAATCTAAAAAAAAGATAAAATCAACAAACTTGTATGAGTCATTAGTTTGAAATAATCATCTACATACAGACACTTCATTTTTATTATATGTATGTATAGAATAGATAAACGAGATATGAGATTTTTATGAAGATGATTATTTCAAACTAATGACTCATACAAGTTTGTTGATTTTATATGAAAGTAAACACGCTTCTGATAACAACAATGCAATTTTTGTTGGTCTGCCTGTCCATCTGTCTGTTTGTTCCGGGTAATCTCCGAAACGGCTGGATCGATTTTGACGGGAATTTCACTCGCAGATAGCTGAAATTACAGCGGGTTACTTAAGCTACTCTAAATTAGACTAGCTGTTAACAGCGGACTCGTCCATAATGCTATCTCCAAATCGAATGGACAGATTTTCACAAAATTTTCACCGACAGGTAACGGACATCATAATAAGTAATTTAGTCTATTATAATGTAGACTAGCTCTTAATCGTGGCTTTGTCGGCAGTGCTAGCTCTAAAACGGTTAAAGTGATATTCACGAAACTTTCACTGGCAAATAGCTAACCTTATAAAAATAATTTAAGCAATTTTAATTTATACTAGCTATTAACCGTGGCTTCGCCTGCAGTGCTATCTTCAAAACGATTCGACCGATTTTTACGGGATTTTCACCGGCAGATAGCGGACATTATAAAAAGTAATTTAGTCTATTTTAATTTAGACTAGCTGTTAACCGT
>MU159139.1:68282-98252 GCA_015888305.1 Antheraea pernyi | reverse complement strand
TTAGGTTACGTGTACGACCAGTGATACAAATAATTGAATTAAGTAAACTCTCATCTCTGCGCAATCTCTATGATACTACGGAAATAAACCAAGACTTAAGTTATAAAAAATCGACTAAATTTCACGTAAACGAGAAATTATTATGTGACCCATCGAAATTTCCAGGTATCAAATGTAATAATATTACTCAATTCACGAATAGAAACGATGACACACTACTCGTTTTAAACCAAGATGGTAAAGCCGAAGTTGCAAAACGTGAACAGATATCAACTTATCCAAGTTTGGGAGATATAACGTTTAAAAAAAACAACCTGAGGCACCGTCAGACACAGTCTCATAAGTCTGAAGCGACGTATCATAAATATGGGCAACCGTCAGATCTGATGTTTCTTCAACATGTATTAGATCCCAGTGGAACTTCAAGTACGAATGCTCCGTATGTAGACGGTACGTCACCGTCTGCAAAACCAGAAGATCTGGCGAGATGTGATGGTCTTGCAAAGTGCAAAGATCTTACGTGGCCGACTACTATTCCGTAATTCTTCAGTTAGCTTTGACTTAGTAAAGATAATTATAAAATGGTAACAATATATATGTGTCTACTTATATAACTGTAATTTCAATAATTTGTTACAATTTATTTTATGTAAACAATAAAGTGTATGTGTAATGTGCTTAATTTAAATTACAAAACATTAACACTTCAATAAGATAAGGTGAAAAAAAGAGGTAAATCTAAAAAAAAGTCAAATATAGGTAAAATCTGAGTCATTAGTTTGAAATAATCATCTTCATAAAAATCTCATATCTCGTTTATCTATTCTATACATACATATAATAAAAATGAAGTGTCTGTATGTAATATCAAAATATCATTTTTTTAATGATTGGGTATGAAAGTAAACACGCTTCTGATAACAACAATGCAATTTTTGTTGGTCTGCCTGTCCATCTGTCTGTTTGTTCCGGGTAATCTCCGAAACGGCTGGATCGATTTTGACGGGAATTTCACTCGCAGATAGCTGAAATTACAGCGGGTTACTTAAGCTACTCTAAATTAGACTAGCTGTTAACAGCGGACTCGTCCATAATGCTATCTCCAAATCGAATGGACAGATTTTCACAAAATTTTCACCGACAGGTAACGGACATCATAATAAGTAATTTAGTCTATTATAATGTAGACTAGCTCTTAATCGTGGCTTTGTCGGCAGTGCTAGCTCTAAAACGGTTAAAGTGATATTCACGAAACTTTCACTGGCAAATAGCTAACCTTATAAAAATAATTTAAGCAATTTTAATTTATACTAGCTATTAACCGTGGCTTCGCCTGCAGTGCTATCTTCAAAACGATTCGACCGATTTTTACGGGATTTTCACCGGCAGATAGCGGACATTATAAAAAGTAATTTAGTCTATTTTAATTTAGACTAGCTGTTAACCGTTAACGGGACTGTCACTGGCAGATAGCTGATCTTATATAGGAAGTTTATATAGACTAGCTATTAACCACGGCCTCGTCGGCAATGTTATCTCCAAAACAGTTGGACCGATTTTGACGGAACATTGACCAGCAGATAGCGAACATCATAGCAAGTAATTTAGTCTATTTTAATTTAGACTAGCTGTTAACCGTGGCTTCGCCCGCAGTACTATCTCCAAAAAGTTCAACCGATCTCCACGAAACTATCACTGACGGATAGCTGAGCTTATAAAAAGTAATTTAGGCAATTTTAGTTTATACTAGCTGTTAACCGTGGCTTCGCTCATAGTGCTGTCACCAAAACGGTTACATCGATTTTCACGGGATCTTCACTGGTAGATAGCGAACCTAATAAAAAGTAATTGAGATTATTCTATTTTAGACTAGCTGTTACCCGCTACTTTGTCTGCATGAAATTTAGCAAGATTTCAACTCATAACTCATTCTTTATTTTTAATAAGAGAAATAATTATCAGCTTATTGTTTACAATTCGACATTATAATTATTAATAACATTAATGATATCGCGTTTTGGGATTGTAACGAACCCAACTAGCAAATTATGGAAAAAAAAAAAACTATTGATACAATTAATGGAATAATAAAGGAACTAATTAGGTACAAAAAAAGAAAACCATTAAGTATTTTAGAATATTAAATAGGATTCTGAATAAATACTAAATAAAAATATCATTCATCATAAATAAAATAGGTTTAAATATTAATATTTAATTAAGTACTGAACCATAAGAAGTGTTCTATTAACATATATATTAAATGCAATGTAAATGTCAATCTTTATAATAGTATTTTAAGTAATTGTTAGTTCCTTATACAGTGTAAGTGAGCACTGAAGTAGTTATAGTGTGGGTTAAGGTTCCAATAAGTTAATGATGACAAACCTCATTTGGGACGCTGTTAGTATTTATATATCTAATGTACACGATACATGTAACTGCGAGTGTCGTGCGTGTCTTACAATGGATTTAAAAGAGCATTTCTATAATTGTACATAGTCTCACAATTTTATAATTCTTTAATACGAATAAAGAAAACGCGTGCGGAGCTGCGGGTACAGCTAGTTTTAATTAAAAACCGTGTTTTTAGAGATTTTTATATTTCTTTCTTCACGATCAACTCGATCCTGAGTTATGTTGAAATTTATGAATGTAGTTAAGTTACCTTCAATTGGATTAAGATGACCAAATTATATTTTAATATCGACGTACATATTGAGATACTTTTTTTAAAAAATCAAAAATAATTTCTATCTCTTTCTACTTTGATTACTTACACCGTCTATAAATTATTTTCAAACTTAGTCCTTCCTATTTAATTTTTAAAGGAATCTCAGATAAAACTCGAATAATGACAGTAGTTCAGTTATAGATTTATTTACACGCCCTGGGAATCGGTTTCGCTTTATCGTCTTCAATTAAGTTGATTTATACACTTTATACACTTCAATGAACTACTGAAAGACTTTCACCATTCGGAAATTAATTCGTATTGTAACATAGAGAAGTTTACTAAAATGGAATCTATCGAATATGAACTATTAATGTGTGTGAATTGGAAATCTAACAATAAAATGATATTCATGTGTCTTTAAGAGTCTGTGTTTAATAAGCGTGAAAAGGTAATGGAAATAAAACACAAATCGTTATTTCTCGCCGACTCATGCTAGCGAAAGAAAGTTTTCGACTACAACCTAGATTATTCTGTAATATATTTTTATTACAAATATTCATCACAAATATGACTTATTGTCAATGCGAAGATATACCACACGTCTGAATTATATTGATTCCTTCGCTTAATAAAAATGTCTTAGGTTTTATTGCAATGAGTGGACTATAATTAATTTCTAAATTTAGTTTGATTTTATTTCTTTGTACTTTATACTGTTCTAGTATTATATGGCATCCATCATGCTAGCTCTACTAAAATGAAAATGAAAATTAGTCGCTGAGCTAGCCTATCCGTGCGTTCCGACTGTTACACCTTAGAACCAAGTTTATAGCTTTTTCACGATGTTTTCCTATACAGAAAGCTTAAGCAAGACGTATGTCGTTAAATGCTACTTCAAAAGTTCCCTTATATCAAGTAACAATATAACAAGTTCTGGACATTGTACAAAAAAAAAAACCTAAAATTAAATAATTCAACATAAACAAAGGATAATAAGAAATACGATTTTATACTATTTGATATATTTATTTACAACGTTACAATCACATATTCTGTACATTACAAGTACTTATGATCTATCCATTTATCTCTTATTTTTAATAAAAGATACAATAATTTATACATTAAATTCTAATTAACAAATATTACTGTGATACACTCAGTAATAATACATTTTATTTATACTTTTTTGTTTGTGTTTTGTGCATATCTTTTATTTACATTTTTTTAATTTCGACAAGCGTGAAGAAACAAGCTTGATTTTTATAGTATTTCTCTTATATATATAAGTTAATTTAACTATAATATTCATTTATTTAATAATTTTAAAACCAAAATAAATTTGGTAGAGTAAACATTTATTGATATGAACAAATTTAAATACAATTTTACAAATGGAAAACATGATATAAACCCTTATTAAAATCACAACGAATCATTAATCATTCAAACCTCAATTCTCTAGTTTATTCTTACTGTATCAGACTAGATATAAAATAATGATATGGGATCAACATGAAAATACGAAAGAGATTTTTACACCATTTGCTGAATAACAAGTAAGTAATCTGTTCTAAAATAGTTAAATAAACAAACACAAATAGGAAAATAATAATATAATGAATGATTATTTCGAAGTAGATACGCATATTTTACAGAATATTATTATATTTGTTTATATACGAATCTTTGGCACATTTAATAATGAATTCAAATTTTTAATAACTATTATTGCAGGATGACATGTTATTATTATTCGGAGTTTAAAAGGGTATAAAAGAAACATAACTAATGTAATTTATGTAAATGTGACTATGTGAGAGCGCATAATTAAATTCTATGAATAATAATCCAATAAAATTACAGCTGATGAACCTCGGGAGGGTGGATATGTAGGAATTAAATTTGAATTTATGTGTTACGCTAGTTTCACTCATGAGTTTGCAGCTATTTTCCGGTATAATGAGATATAATATATATGTATCCTTCTTCAGGTTTCAAATATTTCTAAATTTCATAGCGATCGACTCAGAGGCTTAGCAATAATAAAGATGGACAGAGTTTATTTATATATTATTAGTGCGAATCATACTTGTTATTAATTTTTGGCACGTTTAAAACTTTATAAAATAAATCCATATGTGTATTCTTTGGATTAGGAAAATGTTTATATAGTTTGCACCCTAAATTAAATTAAAGCTTTTGACTAGAGCCATATAACCTTTACGATAAAACAAATATTTGTAGCATTAAATGCAGATATGTAGTTTGTAATAAAGCTGGAAATAAATATAACAAAACAAAAAATACATAAAAAAACGAATAAAATAAAACTTGAAATAATTTTCTAAAATAACAAAAATTTAATAATTTAAAAGAGGACTGATGCTGCAAATTGTAGTTTAACATCTGAAAGCTGATTGGAAATAGACGAAGTAGACACCGCCGAAAGCAAATTTATAACATAGATTTAGGTAATTAACATTTTGTCTTATACTCTAGGTATTCCTTTAATTTGTCATTGATAATTAACATATAAATCTCACTCATTTATATATTATGGGATATGAAAGGAAAATCTTAAGTTGATATGTTTCAATTTTATGTTACATTTATGTCAATTTCTAACATAACATAATAAAACTTTACGACTTATACTAAAATTGGAATGAAAAACATAACTAATTAATTAAACAAAAATGAATAAATAAAGAGTAGTTAATATTTTCACAATTTGTAATCCATGATAAAATTACTTTCAAACTATGAGATCTATCTGAAATAATATAACGACTGCCCAAACTGATTGCTCCCAGCAGCGCTGATTCCTCGTCCCTAGAACAAACAAATTCAATATTAACAGTCGTATAGGATGAACCCTAAAAATAAAAGTTAATGTTCACGATATTGATTCAAAATACGAGAGTGAGGTACTGAAAGTACCAATAAAGACTCATAACCGTAATAAACGTGGAAATACGAGTGCTTGTACTGTTATGAAAATACAAATATGCCAATAAATAGAACGTAATGTGTGTTGATTTCAGGATTCTCATATGTAAAAAGAACTTCGCGATATTTGTAGTTCTAAAAATGAATGCATTTAATTTTTATTATTTCATGAAATATGGACTTTTAATTAAGAGAGAAGTCTTGACAAATTCTCTTTCATTCCTTCACCATCACCATTTTTTTGCAACTGGAGAAACCGAAACAAAAGTAAAGATATGTACTTTATCTTTTACCGCAATTTGTTGTAAGACAATTAGGTTTTAGACTATTGACGCTAAAATAACGTTCCTTAATACTTTTACGTGATTTTCCGCTATGTAATCATATTATAATGTAAACTGTCTATCACTAGCATCAGTAATAAGTGATGACGAAGAGTAATAATTAAAAGACAAAATATTTTATGACATAAGCAGATATCGCTTGCAAATTCGTCGTTATTAATTATATTATCATAAAATCAATAACAGTAAATGTACGTCACATAAAGAGAACGTAGCATTTTATCCGTAAAATAATGATTACAAATAGTTTAGTACTTCTAGATATCCCATACAACTGCCGACTAGAACAGGAACGATAACGACAAATTTTCAGAAATAAAAACACCTTTCAAAAGCGAAAGGTAACTAAATATATATAACAACTACCTAAAAAAAAGTGTGAACATTTTACTGTTATAACCATAAAAAGCACTGAAGCGTGATGAGGTAAACGGTAAGTTATTATGGCCGCCTCACTGCGCTCTTGATTTTCTTAAAGTAGAATGTAGTGTTACTCATGTTACATTAGTAGTGTGCCACCAATTAACATCGCAATGATTGTATTTAACTTCTATGACCTTCAAGGTTGACGAATTCAAAATCACGATAAGGATTTAAAGCTATCTTAAGAACATAAATCAAAATTGTTTTTAATTAGCATTCACTGGTACGGTAAAATTACAAGTTACAATTAAACCTTTGTAGTGCATGCACGCATTTGCTCCTATTGTTTTTGTTTTTTCTTTGTAGGTATTTGATTCAAAATTTAGTCCGTGATAACTATTGCAACAGCTTTCAGGCTCCACACAGCTTTGCAAACAACATGGGGATTTGTTTTATGTACATTGATGATGTTTTTGTATCAGCGAGTAATTCTTAGTAACACAAGAATACAGATGTGCGCGTAAATCGGGGAGGTGGTTTTAATAGCTTTATAATATTACTATTGATGTTTGAAAAATTGTTTTCACTTGAGTTTTTGACTTGATTTAGTTCATAACTCCCGCCCTGAATCCTTCCAGGAAGAGTAGGTTCGGATTCCCTTGAATTTATGAACACGGTGTCTACTAAAACTTTACTTAATATTGTGCATGTGTGTATGGCTGCTTGTTTTTATAGAACCTATGTGTATGTTTATTTTTGCTTCTAATTTATCTATGTATGCTTTTTGCTAGCATACGCCTGTTGTGCCTATTACTATGGGGATGGTTTCTGTGTGTGTATTCCAAAGTCAGGTTAGTTCTAGTTTTAAGGGGTGATATTTACTAAACTTTTCTATTTCTTTTCTATATTGTAGTCAGATGGTACGGTTATGTATATGAGGTAGGTTTTATTTTATGTCTTATTTATGTATACTATGTCTGGTCTATTGTGTGTTATGGTAACGTCCGCCTGTACTGGTATCTCCCACATTAGCTTCGCGGAGCAGTTTTCCTTTATCTGAAGTTGAGTCAAATTCACCTTCCACCATAGCTAATCTATTTCAGAATTGTGTTTCTTGTTAGTGCCCACCAAATGTACTTTACTGTTGTTATATCTGTTCACATAGTAGGTGCCGGCCAGCTTTTCACATCCCAAGATTATGTGCTGTATGGTCTTTCACTAAGCATAATCGACACCTACCATCAACAGATTTCTTTAAAATATCCCTTTCTATTTTTCTTGTAATTACTGCCTGGTCTTGTATTGCGAACACCGAAGATTCTAATGTGGAGGACACGATTTGTTTCTTAAGCCAACGGAATGAATACTCTCGATCTATATTAGACTTCTCTATAATTGACCTAAGAAATTGTCCATGTAACGATTTCATTTTCCATTTACTGATGTCTGTTTCTATAGCTGCTTTCTTAATTTCATTATCGGTGTAGTTTCTGCTTTCGGTTAATCCTATGCTTATTGCGTTATCTTTACTATCTTTATGTATTGAGTATTTATCCCTATGTTTATCATGTTTAACTACTGTTTGTATGATATGGTCCTGTTCATTGTTTAAATATTGCCTAAATTTAATAATCTGTGTTTTGAGTAGCATTTCTATATTGGTAAGTCCTCTGCCTCCTTCTTTTATGGGTAAATATAATCTTTCAATATCCGCCATTTGCTGGTTGAGCTTTATTCAAAGTAAGTAACTTCCTTGTTTTAATATCTATTTAATTTAAATCGCTAGTTTTGTAGTTTATTATTCCAAATGTGTATAAAAGAACTGGTGTGGCATAAGTGTTGATGGCTGTTATGAGGTTTCTCGCGCTAAGGTTTGTGTAATGCATTTTATTCTTTTGAAGTACTCTCTTTTCACCTGATCTTTATTACTATATACTATATATATATATTTAGATATTCGAACTATAAGCACTGACACTGATATGCCATTTTATTTGCATTTATTTTTCTATTATAGTTTTCCTATTTTATATTTTTATAATAGTTTATTATATCTAATATTATATTACTCTTACGGAGAAAACTATGAAACCACGAATCCTGAAAAAAAAACCGAAAATACAGTCCTCGGGAATAGTTTAAAGTTGGCTAGTTTTCTGTTACATAAAAATGGCAATATAGCAAGCAAACCATAATATTGAAGAACTTCGTTTTTAACCGGAATGAAAAATTGTAAGGCTAAAAGAGCCCATCCGATTTAGCAACTATGTAATAATAATAATAAATACAGTGGTAGAACCAAATAAATCCAAGGAGGGTTGATGTCAGTCAGGCGGCTGATCGTAAAAATGAAGCCAAATCATATACCACAACATGACAAACATGTTGTACCGACCCTACTTATGTGGGATAAGGGTAAGAAGAAGAAGAAGATATCTAGATATTACTATATTATTATTATTTTATAATATTATTATATTTTTATATTATTATTATATTTATAATATTATTATATTTTTCATGTTTTTTAATTACATTCTAAACACGTTATGAAAAAAAGAAGAAAATTATAAAGGATTGTTCTTTCACAAATATTATAGGTATTATTCAATATTTGAATATGTTCTACATATTTACGACATCTTTTTCCTTACATAGGTACATACGCAATAGAAATCCTAATAAAATTCTCAGAGTCTTATATCACTATGTGGGTCACAAATTAATTTAATATCTTATATATAAGTACCTACCAAATGTTTACTATACAGACGTTTTTGGTAAATATATGGCCAAGTAAATCAGTCTGTAAATACTTTACTATTTGGCAAAAGTCTCGTACCGTGGGAGTAACCACTATGCTAGGCCTCGATGTTTAAGAGGTTTCTAGTGTTAAAAAATGTATTTTTCAGTATTATACCACGAGGCGGCGTTAATACTACGAGAGAATATATTCTTACTAATTTGGTTTCTTCACGAAGTCATCTCCATTAGTAATTACATTCAAATTAATATATGCATATTGAGAAATTTCTTGACATATGCCACTCTTTGAACCTTCAGATATCGGATCGATATTAGACTGGTTTTAACCATTCAACTATCACCATCTGTGTATGATAAGGTGTGCTGCGAATAAATTTAAATAGTAACCTTTTTATTCACCAAAAATATATAACTGTTTATTGGAAACCATGAAACCAGAAAATGGCTTATTACTGAGATCAGCTTTTAGAACGTTTACTCTATCATCAAGTAGTAATATATTCCATCCAATTTAAACAGACGCAAAGCTTCCATCACAATCTACTTGAAAATAAAGATATTCAACATTCATATTCCCCTTATATTTATTCAAACGTTTTGCGTCTCTATTTGATATGATATTATACGCGTTCCTCAAATACTTTTTCCACCGAGGCGAGGAGCTGCAAGAATTGATTGTACGCGGTCTGTCTTGAATATTTATTAGGGTTAAGTGTGTATGCGAACTCTTTGAATGTTTAATCTCTATTTGAAGGTTGAACAGGTTTAGACCGCAACTGAAGAATGGTGGAGTGAGACACGCGATAGTGCTGCGGTACCGAAACTTGTTTGTTATTTATTTACTTTCTATCTTGGAAAGATATATCGAGTTTTGAATGTATTTGTACTGTCATACTTAATTTTAATAATAAATTGTTATTTGCTTTAAAAGCTAAATAATGAACAATGTGTTTTTAATTCGTATTTTTATATTATTAAAAGAATGTGCAATACTGTTTAATTAAAACAATTTGAAAATTATACATATTTTATAACTACTTATGATATGTTTGCATCACTTTTCTTAACGAAAAAAGTGAATAAATAAATTTATTAAAATTGAAAAAGAATTTTTTTATTGATATTTTGTATTTCCTGTGGGATTTATCAATTGTGTAAAATAATAATGAATGTATGTATGTTTTATACAATTATTCTATATATATATATAGATGGCAAATAAGGAAAAGTTCATTGGGGTAGTGCTTTAAAATAATTTAAAATATCAATTCTATGATACATATGTTAATATTGAATTAACAAACAAACATGTTTCTGAGTATTCTTTAAATAGTGAAAGCCGTCTTTTGCTCGACGTCTCATTTAAACAATTTTCGCATCAACTTTCGAAAGTATTCCTCCGTTCTATCCATTTGCTCCGACCTGTCAAGTTACATTTATTTTTCAACAGTCGAATGGATTGGAGATATTTGGTATAGTTCTTTATAGTTTGTATAGCCTACTTATACTACTACTGCATTCAGTTACCGAGAATATAAGTATTTCATCCAATCACTTGTTTAAACATTTGAATAGCTTAAATCTTACTTGAATAACATCAGAATTAGAAGCCGTTTACGTTTTATTAATTTACTTCGTATTTCACAATGAAGTTATAAAATATTGTCCGTAAGGTGAATTATTATATTAACCTAAGATTTCACATTCTGTAGGCTGTCAGTGAACATTATTTGTAGGGATGTTCACCGGACGTATAAAACAAACATTGAATCGACAACCAGCGCCACGAATCATTAGAGATACAAAATGAAAGTGTTACTCAAAAGAAAACGATAAAAATAACGTTAATAATTATATACAAACATTAGCAGAAACAGCCACTTACGTTTGAGAAACAAAAAGCCTTTTAGAATATTCTCCAAAATATAAAAGCCGGAGCGAAAAAAAAATACTCCAAGGCTCATTCATACAATTGCCACATCAAGTCGTAACGTATTCCGCTCAACCCATTCCCCGCTACTTCTCGAGGCGCATTTATTTTTTACCAAGGCATCGAGGTAAGGAGACAGTTTTAATAATGCAGTATAACGTTACAAAGAGTACAAAAGGTAAGCCGCTGTGGTACGAAACTCGCTTTGTTCCTTCTTATATTAAAGGCTTTCCGTATTAAAGTTTGCTCGTCTGATGGATATAATTCAGTTAAGTAGGATAGTACACATTGCTAAATATTTTATTGTTATCTAAAATGTACTTTGGGTTAGTAATTTTTCTATCATTGTATAAAAACATTATTTTTATGATGAATATCAGTCTTTGTCCTGTTTTCACAAATACAGTTTTCGATATCCAAGACTTTTCTTTTTCCTATATTTGCATACAAGCCTCACTACACTATATGATAATCACTTATAAGAACTTTCCACAGGGTTGTGACATTTTCCATATTATTTTTTGCAGTTCAATAACACATATTATGAGAAATGCCAGCAACACTATAACAAATAAGGTAAAAAAAAAAAAACTAAGATTCTAACAATATCTTCACCATTCATTTATTAATAAAAAAAAATTTTTAAAATTATCCATAATATTCATATATTGTTTCTTTAAAAATATTGTAATGGAGTAACAGGTCTCAATTATTTTAATTTACAAATTGAATGTTTCATAATTTAGTAATTATTTATGAAGCGGTGAAAGTTATTGTAAAGAATAGGTACGATGCAAAACTGATAACCAAAATAGAATGCAAGAAAGAATAAAATACGTGACCCATTCACGGGTATGCTGTTGACGATCACACGCAAACTTGCTACATTTTTATTACGATCCTGGTGTTATAAAACACAAAATGTTTGGTGTATATATTATTTATATCTATATTATAATAAAACTGTAACAGGGCCAAATCTGTACATAAAATATTTTTTGAAAGTTTTGATCAGGGTAGAATTTGTTATCAATATAGAAGCCAGAAATAATCCTTTTACAATTTTTGTCTGTCCGTCTGTTTTTCTGTCCCTGTGAACACGTATCACTCTGAAAGTACTGAACCAATTTTGACGAAACTTGACACGGTGATACCTAACATGCCAAGGTTACATCTAGGATACTTTTTGTCCCATAAAATGAAGGAAGTTCTCCAAGATAAGGAAAAACAAAAATTTGTGGTTAATGTAATTAGACTTTTTTGCGACACCTTAGTACAAGAGCCAGCAACGTTGGAAGAACGAGAATTTTAAAAAAGCTGGTTCTTTAATATGAAAATAGATTATGCCCTTCCAAACAGGATACCTGATAGCCGGTTAACGTTGTGTTTTTTAATGCGCATCACACCTTTACAGGTCAAAATTTTGATTTATAAATAATATTAGGAGCGTTTTTTTTCAATAACTTTTAAACGCCATTCAAAACCTGAATTTATCACTGCCAGACAATTTTTTTATTGACAATGTGCCCGATGATATTCTTTATAAATAAAATAATTTATTTCAAACCATTTTATTTTTTCCATTGCAAAGAACATATTTCATTTTATTAACTATTATGATATTGAGATTTCACCCTAAACAATGAAAAACAATGATAAACGTAGACATATGACTTGGGACTGACGCCATCTTGAATACATGCATCTTTAACAGGCGCTTCCACAATTATCGCTGTCTTTATCATAAAGCCAGTGTTGCGCTAAACTATAGCTGTAGCTAAGTTATTTTATACATATTATTTTTAATTTACTCTCTTTTATGTCTAAGTAAAATATTATTAAAATTACAGCTATCTTAACACGGTTTGAAGAAAAATTTTTTATTTACAAAAAATAGCTTCGGGCACATTCTTGTTGGTAACAAAAATGTCTGGCAATTATAATTTCATGTTTTAGTAGCGTTTCAAAGTTAGTGAAAAACGAAACATTCTAAATTATATAAAAATCAATATTTTTTGCCTGTAAAGGTGCGATATGCACTAATTAACGCAACGTTTAGCGGCAGCCAAGTAGTCCGCACGCTGTTCGGAAGAACATAAAGATACATAAAAAACTGGCTTATTGAAATACGTTGTCGAAACAGTTGCTAGCTATAAGACAAATAGTTACAGGCAAGTGACAGTTGATGCGTCGTGCTCATATCTATTTAATATTTATATTTTTCTTCAATAAAATGGAGTGTGAATATTTTTTAATACAAGTTGAAAATACTTATGATATTATTCAGTGCTTCATCTATCATTATTTATTTTATGAATATATTTTGTCGTTTAATTTACAACTCTATCAATTTGGTATTTTATAATGTAAACTGTACTGACTGTATAGTAAACGTCTACAAAAAAGGGAAAGGAACTTCCAACTGGGGGTCCACAGACCTCTAAAGCTTTTTTTTACATTACCGCCTATATGCTCGTATGAAGGTTAGTTTTTATTTTAATTGAACCCGGTAGATGATGCTACGAATGGATTGTAGGCTTATTTTAAAAGATCTCTCACATACCACCTGGGTATATGTTTGAGTGAGTTCCTTGATAGTTTGGATTTACATTTGACAACGCTAGGTGTGGCTGCAATCGGGTTTTAGGGTTAAAAATACAATTGAAACTGGTGATAACCGATTTGATGCAAACCAAGTTGCACGGGTCAGCTAGTATTAAACATAATTTCACAGAAAACAAAGTATGATGCATTTTCAATTATTAATTCTTGTGATCTACTGTTCAATACACAGTTCTAATTAAATATAATAGACTTTGAATGATATCATCGTGCAAATATCGTCTAGTTTGTACCCATGCATGACTGCTATGTAAATCTCGATCAAAATTTGACTAACATCAAATTATGACTTGCGATGTCTCGACCGCAACTACACAATTATGAGACAAATATTTATCTTCTCTGAAGATATGATCACTAATCATTTGGGGGTATGTTTGATTGAAGATGTGTTGATAATTTGTATAAGCCACTTGGTATTATTTTTTTTAACACTTCACTTAGATCTGGTGTATTCCCGAATAAATGAAAACTGGCTTATTTGTCGCCGATCCATAAGTTTGGACGTGTTGAATCTGTTACGCAATATAGACCAATATCTATTTTATCAACGATGGGAAAAATTCTAGAATCTATTGTTAACAAAAAACTTCTTGCTCACTTTAGACATTCTATCGATCATAATCAGCACGGTTTTCTTCCACGTTAATCTACTACCACTAATTTGAATAATTTTGTTTCTAACATTTCTGAAGCTTTGTATTCTTATATTATGCATGCTGTGTTCACATATAAAAGGGTTCGTGTCCATTTTTGTACATAGAACTCAGTTTTGTTGACCTTAAATAAATAAAAATAGTCAATGGAGATGGTGGCGATCAAAATGATTGAAAGCGAAGAGATGCATGTATTTGAATATCTGTACAATTATATAAAAAAGTAATGGCTACAATGGAGGATTACCTGAGACGTGATGCGGGTGTGGCGGGCGGTAGACGTGGTGCGCGGCGTCGCGTTCAGGGGCGCGGTCGAGCTGAGCGCGCACGACGCTGGGCCGCTCGGTCCCCGCCGGCTCAGACCGAGGGACCGACCGGCTCGCGTTTACCCTCCGCGTACCTGCAACACGTCTCGGTTCAGACTAGAGATTAAAATTCCCGGAAACTTCCCTTTCCGGGATCTCTTTTTTCCTCATTAATTTAGACAACTTTAAAGACTGTTTTAAAATTGTTGGAAACGTTTAAAAATTTCAGAGAATTTTTATTTCTAGTTTTCATGAGTTCTAATGGAATGATCGGTACTTAAAAAGCTAATTGAAGTTGTGATAATTATCCAAACACTATTACTGAACTGACGTGTCGCTAGATGAAAAATATGATTAAAAGTAAGTGCGAGTGTACTGTCAACCATGGTGTTTATGAAGCTTCTTTGGACCTTCTGGTCTTCTATATAAAAGGTCACTATCACAGTTAGTATAGACTGGCAAGATCTGCGAGATCATTGATTCAAACTGGCTTCACATAGGGGTCAATGTTAGGATTGTTTTCGTTTCTGGTATACATAAACGATCTGCCGCTCATGGCTGACAACTGTGTTGGCATGGTTCTTTTTGCAGATGACCCTTCACTTATATTCAGGATAAAAATAGTAGATTCAGAGATTAGGTATCTAAATAATACTTTAAACAAAATTTCTGATTGGTTTGCATTCAATTATATATTGCCAAATGCTGCTATAAAAATATGTGAAATTTAGTTTGCCTAATGTTTCACGTGTTCATAGTAGAATTATGATCGAAGGGAATTTAGTAGACTTAGTTTACAATACTAAATATCATGTTTTTGGGTATCAAGCTTGATTCTAAATTACAGTGTGGTCCTCACATTAAAAAGTTGGAAGGAATATTGAGTTCTCCTGCATTCGCAGTTCGTAAGATTCGCCAGGTAACAGATATTGCCACTGGTAGATTGATCTTCGTCGCTTACTTCCTTAGCTTAATATCTTATACTATTTTACTGTGGGGGACAGTAGCTGAGGTAGATACTATATTCCTCTACACAAACAAGCAGTTTGGGTAATTTATAACGAGGGCCTCGCGAATCCTTATAGCTTCAAGTTTCAGGAACTTGGTATCTGAATTCTGCCCTTCCAATATATTCGTCATAATTTAATAATAATAATTTATTCAATTCAAATCCATTTTTGTTAGTAAAACTTAATTTATAACGAGGGCCTCGCGAATCCTTATAGCTTCAAGTTTCAGGAACTTGGTATCTGAATTCTGCCCTTCCAATATATTCGTCATAATTTAATAATAATAATTTATTCAATTCAAATCCATTTTTGTTAGTAAAACTTAGCCTATCTTAAAGGTAATACAGCATGTTTTATTACTATTTACAAATTTCTTCACCCACACAATCAGAATATATTAGTTTGTATAGGTGCACACACTTTTTAACAAATTTGTACATTTGTGGACTAACAAACTATCAGATCTACTTGATAACATCTTCAAGACACTATTTGAGCTGCCACACATTCGATCCATCAGTGAGTTTGCTTTTTTTCGAATGATTGCGTAAAAATCGTCCACACGAGCTTCAGCAAACATGCCTGATGCACTACAATATCGAGGCAACCCCAACAATGCTCTAAAGACATTGTTGTACTGTATACGCAATGTATTGTATGCAAGCAGTGTATATGAGGTCCAGAGATTGCTGGTATAGAAGCTCTGGCAATAGGCTTTAAATAATGTTATTTTTACACTTCTTGTGCAACATGTAAACCTCCGGACCAGCATATTCCCTCTCACCGACAATGCCCTGCGCTCTCTTTCTATGTCCTTGTCATCTTTCATATTATCCGTGATGTAGTGTCCAAGATATTTAACTTGTGAAACCCTTTCTAAAGCATTACCACTAAGACTCACAGGTAGATTGCAAGTAATAGCTTTGTCGCGAGGATTAAATAGCATATAATGGCTTTTATTACAATTGTATTTAAGACGATATAAATTAACATAAGTTTCACACACTCGTAACAATTTCCTGAGACCACCAATCGAAGGGCTCAACAGCACCATGTCGTCGGCATAATTTATATTATTAACATTTATACCATCCATATAGCACCCGACATGCATGCTGTTCAGTTTTAGAATCAGGTCATTTATGTACAAATTAAATAAATTTGGTGACGTCAGACCACCCTGTCTTACCCCACATTTAAGTTTATATGCTTCAGAAAGAGTTCCATCCCATCGAATATGATTAATTTGATTACTGTACCAATATTCAAAAACTAAAGATATTTCATTTGGTATTCCAGTGTTTCGCAACTTTTGCCATAATGCTTGATAGTTTACCATATCAAAAGCCTTTGATAGGTCCAAAAAACATGCATACACTGGAGTACGTCTATCTGTGTAATATCTCACAACTTGCTTCAAAGTCAAAATAGCGGTTTCTGTAGATAGACCAGTTCGAAACCCAAACTGAGTATCATGAAGATTGATGTAATTATTTAATTGTGACTTAAGCAAACTATCTAATATCTTAGCCATTATTGTTGCAAGTGATATAGGCCTATAATTACTCAATAAAGATATGTCACCAGTCTTATTTTTGACTATTGGTACAACAATCGTTTTCATCAGATCTTCAGGAAGATAACAATGTCCTATGCACAAAGAGAAAAACATACCTAACACTCTTGGCAAGTGAACTCCTGCATACTGCAAGTGTTCGACGCTAAGATTATCATGGCCAGGAGATTTGCCCTTGATCATATTTTTAATTATTTGATCTATTTGTTTTGCTGAGAATCGCACAGGTTTCTCGCCTTCACAAACGACTATATTATTAAATTGAGGTTTTATTTTTGACGGTGATTCTATCATAAAATGATTTTTAAATAGTTCCACTATGTTCTTTGGTTCACTAATGCCCTCTATACTCACAGGTTGACCAAGTTTTGGATTTAATTTATTTGTAGATTTCCAAAACTGCTTAAAATCTTTATTCGCGTGATGAGAAGCTAATATATCCATTTTAATCTGATCTTTACGAGCCAGACACCATCTCAATTTGGATTTAAATAATTTTCTAGTTTGACACATCTGATCGTAAACATTTCCGAATCTCGGTTTACCATGTAATACCCATGTTTCATAGTATAGCTTGGCCACTCTGTGAGCATCGCGAACATATTTATTCCACCCTACTATTACTTTATTCTTCTTATGAATGCTAGTTTTACAGGATACGATAGCAGCCTCACTTAGCACCTTAACAATATTATTATACATATTATCTAAGATTAGTCTATGTTCAATATTTTTACACATAATATCACAACATTTATACATTTCTACAGGCAAGTGCATATTTCTAAAATGTTCGTTACATAAGTTAGAATATTTTTCTATCTGTTCGGAACGTCGGGCGCCCCACACTACTATGAAGAACATTATACGGTATCTTCGGTCTGACAATAAATAAGTCCGATGTAACTTCCAACGGATAATGATCGGACCAGTACACATTGTAAAGGATGTTAATATTGGTAATAGCTTGGAATGCTGCTTTTGTCGTTAAGCAATGATCGAGCCATCGCCTGCACCCATGTGCATCACTAACAAACGTATAAGAGTTCGAATCCATACCTAGTTTCTCGAAATCAGCACATTGCCAAGTTTGTTCTTCACAGAACTGTAGTAATTCTTCACAAAACAATGTATGTGGGTGTGAATTTAAATCACCTAACATAAACGCTGCTTCTACGCCGGAACTGTCAATAATTGCACTTACTTTTGCTAGGATCTCCGCAAATTCGACCAGATTGGCATCTTTATCAACGGGCATATAAATACTAAAAACCAATATCGAACGATGAGTAGCTACTACTTTAATTGCTGTTATTCGCGGACTGTCACAATTTATCACAGAAACTGATGTAAACGCCGCCTTGCGCCACAGGATAGCGACACCGCCATAAGGACGACCACGCAATATTCCTGCTGATGAATCTACGGCAGATGTGCCTGTATATGAAAAGTCATTATGAATGGATGACAAATATTGAATTTCATGCGGCAATAACCATGTTTCTTGAAGTGCTACGATGTCTGCCGACCTACAAATATTCCTTATACACTCTAAAGATCTTTTAACATTTTTACAGTTAAATGTTACGAGTTTACACGGATATTGCATGATTTGTAGTTTCGTTTAAATTCATATCTCGTCTATATCCCGTTTTGCTTTTAAATCTAAAATTTATGAAACGCCTAAAAGAAATCCCATCTGGCCACAGCTCGTCATCAAGAAACATGTGAACTTTATGTTTAGGAACCAACAATTTGTAGCTGTGATATCCTTTATCTTGTTTCATAGTTATTTTTTCTATTGTTTTGTTGTTCTCCTGTTTTGTTTTTTCATAAATATATTTTGTTATATCTGTCTCCATAGTATCCTTGTGAACGTTTGAAATAAAAAGCGGTATTTGAATATCCGCTGCTTTAAAATTGTCACCTGGTACAAGTGCTGCCTTTCCTTTTTTCCCTAAAAATTGATTTCTTACTCTTTTTCTCTGTACTGTTTTCCACTCTTCACTAGGTTCTTCGACCTTCCATTTTCCTTCTCTACGAACGATATCTGACAAACTTGTTACTTGTGTTTTATTTACTTCTAATTCATCGTTAGTGAACGTTTTTTCATTATGAAGCGTTACCATAGGCTCACACAAAGTTTTACGATTTGAACTCGTTTGGCTATCACCCCTTAATGAGTGGAGTTCGGACATCACATTGAACTCGAAATGATGTTGGTGAGATCCGATAGTGGGCGTCTTGCGTCGCATTGATATTTATTTCTATATACCCACTTTTTATTTTATTCGTGTCCGTTACTTTTGGAGTAACAGAACAACACATATGATTTGTTTGTGCGTGGGAAAGAGCACATCAACTGTCACTTTCTTGTTGTTGATCAATTATCGCTACATTTTCATTCACTAGTGAATGACTCAAATCCGTTAGCTCATTGTCATGTAAAGTATATGCACTTCTACTTTTAAACACATTAAGGTCGAAATCGTTCATCACTATGTTGTTTTCAACTTTTAAACATTTTGTTTTAAATTCTTCAAAGTCTTCTTTTGAAATATATGATTTTTTCAAATTCATGTCTGTTTGCATTATGATTATGTCTTTTAACAGGCGAGTGACATCTACATGGTCAAACATAACCGCTGGTAATTTTTGTAAATCTTTAGCTACGAACACGGGTATTATCTCTGGATCCGTGTTTTGAAATAATGAAATTATGTCTTCTAAGTCTTTTACAAGTTTACCATTTCGTCGTCTGACGATCTTTCTTTTAGTGCTAGGAATAGCATCAAATAACAAATTGTTTGCTTTTTCTACGTCAGTCACTAAGAAGGCAGTACTGCAAATTCTAATGAGACTTTGCACATCCATAACATCTAATTTGTTCTGTATAAACGAAAGTATTTCACTGATAACTATGTTGCACGAAGCACACTTCACAGTTGACGTCATTTTAGCTGACAAACACTTTAGATTAGATTTAACATTAACAAGCACGGCGTTTCGCGTGCGGCCATTACTACGACCAACTGACTTAATGTATGTCTGCAAAACTTAGAAAACCTGGACTTAGTAAAAGACCAACATGATCTAAATACTAAAAACAGTGACAAATTGGGCATCCTTTGTTTCAGGCTCAGTAACAGTAACAGTTATTTAGGTAATGGTGATAGGTTTAGTAGCAAAGCCCCAAAGCATATTACTGATTTGCCGGATAGTGGGGTTCAAGCATCATATCAAAGGGGTTTTTACGTCTAAAGGCTATTATAGGATATGTGAACAATGATGATGTCTGGAAATAATATCCCTCTCTGTGTATTCCCCAAAAACGAATGAAACCGTTATATACTTTTATAAAAAACATGTACGATGCAAACATAAACCAGATCTACTTTCTTACCAGTTTTTCTCGATGGCTGGATTGTTTATCGAGCAGATGGTTATTTTGAGGTTCATAAGGGCCTTCTCAGAAAGAAATATTTTTGATTTTGATCGTAATAGCTTTTAACGAATTCTTAATTACATTTCAATTTTACACTACAGTGATATGAGCATGTATTTATTTCCAGAAATAGCTATGTCGAAATTGCATTAAGGCTTTCTTGTTATAGAAAGAAAAATATAAATAGGATTATCTCAGCGTCATGAATTTAGTCAAGACTAGCAATATTGTATTCTTCTTAAATCAAAAAAGGCGACAGAAGATTTTGTAACTATAATTAAGCTGCCAGACATAGACGTAATCAAAATGGTCGCACGGAATGACGCATAATTATATAATGAAAATTGTGCAATACCCAAATAATAGAGATGGAATTAACTTCATGATCGGAAAATGCATGATTAAAATCATGATATACTTTGATGTTTGTTTAATTTTGTGAAATTAGCGAGTGGATTCTAATTTAATAGTTTTTATTGATACTGATCCAATCTCAATAAATTCGTGCACATTTTTGATAACAGCTAAAAAAGATTCTTTGTATAAATCATCATGTTACTGAACAAACATTAATTATCTATGTTTTCATTACCAGTATTTCTTGTGAATAAAGCTTGATTAAAATTAGGAATTGTGTGGTTTTTGTGTCCCATTTCTTAGTTGACTCAACTTTTTTCTATAGTGTAATCCAAAAACTCGGCGACCATAGAAAAAACTACATTCCATCTATAGACACCGCGGAGAGCCCGCTCTCCAAGTATCTCGGCAACTAGATATACACTGGTAAATCCTGAATGGCAACAAACCAAAAGACAGTCGCTTGAAAGACATACTTATTTATCACGATATCCAGGCAAATTTTTTACTTAATTAGAGTAGGTAACGGTTGAAATAACTTAGTTTGTGGTCTGAATGTAAATCTATTCAACAAAAATGTGAAGGAGCTTAAATGTCCTCTAAATTCCAGTATTTTATTTTTTATTTAATACTTTGTATCTATATTTTCTTATAGGTAGATGTCGATCCTTATAAATGGGCTTCTTTCATATCTAAATACGTACTGTAATTTTTATTAGCTGTAGGTTTTCCTAAAAGTTTAAAATAAATTGCAGAGTGGGCATTATCCATTGGGTTACAGGCCTCTACCTACTCACTTGATGGTTGGCTATAACGTCAGCTAATCCGAAACACGTCATGGTAAAGCGCACTACTGTTATGGTTG
Organism: Antheraea pernyi; assembly: GCA_015888305.1. NCBI lineage: Eukaryota > Metazoa > Arthropoda > Insecta > Lepidoptera > Saturniidae > Antheraea > Antheraea pernyi. The sequence continues at coordinate 76,384 of MU159139.1, read as the reverse complement.
TAACGTTTGGTCTATGTTCGCGAACAGGTTGAACCTTGGCTTGTCACACTATTCGCTATTTGTATTTATGTTACAATGTATGAAATGGAAGAAAAGCTTATAACTATGTCCAGGTGGTAGTAATCTGTATGTACTTACTTTCTTTATTGGCGTTACTCTTCATCTCTGTTGCTTTTGGTGATGTAGATGGCATCGGGATTTCTATGAAATATAATGTTTCTTTATTTTGTAATCAGAAAAAGCAGGCAATGAGATAAATCACATTTTAAAATGAAAGCTTCTATAAAGACAATTTCAATGAAATTACATTTGATCCTGACCTCAACGTATTTACTTTTTTGAACCCAAAATGTGTAAACACGTTAAGAATATAAAACATTTAACTTTTTATAAGATACGTACTAGAAAAGCTCGAACAAAACTTACCGTAAAGCCGGATAGAGCCTTCCGTTTCTCCGAGGGAGTTTTTAGAAATGCACCTGTAGTTACCGAAGTCGCCAAACTGAAGATTACGTACCGTCAGCTTCATATGTGCTCTGCGATAAAATAGTTCCAATGTTTTTATTTATTCGCTTGATAGTCATTTATGAAACGTACTTTGTACGTATTATAAGGACTACCGACAGAAGTGAAAACTTAAAACAATGGAATAAATGTGTTCTCTTTTGAATTTTGATATTATTTATAGTGTGAATGACAATATTTAAATTTCAGAATTTGTTTATTGAAATTATTAGCATTAGTGTAGTTTTCATATCTATTGGCACTCGGAGCAAAAATTATATACATTTTTATAGCTGCAAAATATCAATATTTCGTGTACACAGACCCCTAAACTACGCGTCGCTCGTTTGACGCAAGCCGCGCAAGCACGATACGGCCAGTAATGCACACGTAGGATGTCATGACGTAAAAATTACAGATTTATCTCCTGCCAAAAACACCGAACAACGCGACTAAGAAAGTTTTCACTTAAAAAATGTTATAAGAGATTATCCTTAAAATAATCATATTATATCTAGCAATAAAAATATAAACAACGAGTCTTCCACTTAAATTACAAGGTAACCGAAATCTCATGAAAGTAATAAATACTTATTCAGCTAATCTATTAATAACAAACCCTACGATCGGCAGTTCACAATAATTCGGATTCATCAATTACGACGCATCACCAATTGTGAGTAATCGCGTGAAACCGAGAGGGCGCGACCGTCTCGACACGCGTATGATACCGATAGTATGCTGACATTTATTGACATTATTTATTAAATAGTAAAGAGGTAGAGTAGGTGTGATTATAAAAACGCATAAAGCGGTTGTATGTAACGACTGAACTCTATTTGCTGTAATGCATTTTTATTCACAGTATTTAATTTCGTGGTACGAGCTTTTGACTTGGTTCAAATGGGTAAAAAGGTTATATTTTATATACATGTCAAAGAAATATAACTTGTCGCGTGCGTACAAAAGTACACAATCTTTTTCACTATGCATCACATACATAGCATTTTATATTCTACATAGGTTTATAATTTTCATTTAAGCTATTAATTTTACAAGTTTACATTTGTCATTAAAAGTACAGTAAGCTAAAAGTTAATTTTTTGGTAATATTTTTATTCAATTTCAAAAAGCGAATTCTTATAGCCTATCGATTGATGAGTGACGTATATACAAACACCTCCCGTACAGAAAATTGCTTAACATTCAGTTTTCATATTTTATGGTTGAATCCAAACAGGCAACGTTTTAATTAATGTCATATTCGTGACTAAAGTCCTTTTTAATGCATAATATCACAAAATTTAGCAAAAAATGCGTACAAAAATAAATACAGACTTATTTATATATACATATAATATAATGGATTAATTAAATTAATTTAGTTTCAAAAATTAGCAGTAGAGGAAATGAAATGTTAGGTTGTATTTGATGACATCGAAATATATAGGAGATACACCAAGAAAGAGAATTTTCTTCTAAGAATTACATCACAGATATTTACAATAATATTTGACCGTATGACATCAGTTGTAGATATTGTTTAAAATTAATATTCGTCGTAGAATCAGATGTCTCACTGTAGATATCTACATAGCCGTATCGATGAGCCGTCCCGAACGGTCCTCAGATTTTCCCTCTTCGGGATCAAATAATGTTTAGCGCTGTTCCTTTGCAGACAAACATAATATCTAATTTATTATAATAACTTACGAATGCTCAATAAAATGGTTATGAATACTTTTAAATTTTATATCACAAAAAAACTAGGTAATTATTATTGTTTAATCTATACATATAGTTGCCTTGTACTATTATTTTTAAATAAATTTGATGGTGTATCAATTTTCGAGGCCACAATTTAGAGCTAAATTTATTATTGGATGTGTGTTTAGTTTTTATATTATATGTTTTAAATGATACAAGAATCATTCTAGGTTCTGATCACGATTTATTCATTCTAATATAAGAAACATTTATTGATAATGCTTCGGATTTAATATTGTAGTTTTTTCTTCTCGAACTGACTACGCTATTGACCTGGCAAGGTCTTTACAGCTTCACCGGACTAGAATATGGTATAGTGTATTTTAATTGAAATTTAATGAATTTGTAGTTTGCTATACACGTTTTTTGTTCAAAATGTTATTATTGATATTTGTTATAGAGGCAATTGATTTCAAAATTCACTTTAAAAAAATGTCTATCTGTCAATCTATCTGCTTCATCGTCTAATTTAACTTAACAAATGGCTTCAAAGATTTTAATGAAATCTTGTCCACGGGTAGAATATGTCGTACTTCCGTTGATAGGCTATAAAATCTTCAATAATAGTCCTAGAAGTCGTGAAGAAACAATTGAAAAAATTACCTTTATTATCATTTTATTTACAGAAGTGTATATGCTATTCTTAAATTGATAGATAATACAAATTGCCAATAATAGTTTTAGGAATAGTAAAAAAAACAGGAACTCAGATGATTATTATCAATTTGTGTAAAACAAGCATGATTTTTATAGGGTTTTATCTAAGCCTTCTTAGCTTATTATCCTTGAAAATCTGAGGCCAACCACCTATAGGTATGTTCAGGCGTCTCTATTTGAGAGTCATTCCCCCTATATGTTTAGCGTGTTTACTATATTAAATGACACCATTATTTACCATCAGATAATATCGTGGTAAACGCTAATACCTATACAATATTTAAAAAAACTGTGTAATAAACGCATGCTGACCCAGAAGTTGAGCTATTTGCGTATAAAAGGACTGTCTTATGCAGTTAAAATACTCTGTAAATAGAGATACGAAATTAATTAGACCAAGTCAACATTTTTAAAGTGGCTATTACTATCTACACTTAGTATATATCCTCGGAACATTAGTTCTCATATCTTTCGCTACATCGAGCGGTGTTTTCTACGAACGGTCGAGGGTCGTCGTTGCTGGAACTACTACAATACGTAAAGATATTTATAGCGCAATGTGGTTTTCCGTTGAGCTTTAAGCGACATTTATATGACTGCAGAATTTATATTCTAGGATTTAGATCTTAGATTATAAACGTATTGCGTAAAGTGTTCCATAATACAATTTCTTGCGGAACAGACAAGCGTTTATTTTTTGTATAGTCACAAAATCTTAATTATAATGATAGCAATGTATATTACATCTAATGTAAATGTAAATCTTAAGAATAATATTCTGTTATTGTTTCGTTAGTTAGTTGTATAAGGATACAGTGTAAGTGAGTACTGAGGTTGTTATATGGTGGGTTAAGGTTCTAAATGTGTTGCTCATGACAAACCTCATTTGGCACGCTTTTTGTATTTACATATCTACTGTACACGTTACATGTTACTTTTAGTGGCGTGCGCGTCGTACTTACAATTGTCTTTAAAAAGCGTTTCTGTAATTGTACATAGTCTCACAATTCTATAATGCTTTAATACGATTTTAAAAACGCGTGCGGAGGTGCGGGTACAGCTAGTTTTAAATAAATTTGATGGTGTATCAATTTTCGAGGCCACAATTTAGAATCGAAGCCAGCTTTTATGAGATTACTTATTATTGGATGTGTGTTTGGGTTTATATTATGTATTTTAAATGATACAAGAATGATTCTAGGTTCTGATCACGATTTATTCATTGTAATATAAGAAATATTTATTGATAATGCTTTGGAATTAATATGGTACAATGCATTTTAATTGGTATTTAATGAATTTGCAGTTTGCTATACACGTTTTTTGTTCAAAATGTTATTATTGATATTTATGATAGAGGCAATTGATTTCAAAATTCACTTTAAAAAAATGTCTATCTGTCGATCTATCTGCTTGATCGTCTAATTTAACTTAACAAATGACTTCAAAGATTTTAATGAAATTTTGTCCACGGGTAGAATATGTCATACTTCCGTTGATAGGCTATAAAATCTTCAATAATAGTCCTAGAAGTCGTGAAGAAACAATTGAAAAAATTACCTTTATTATCATTTTATTTACAGAAGTCTATATGCTATTCTTAAATTGATAGATAATACAAATTGCCAATAATAGTTTTAGGAATAGTAAAAAAATAGGAACTGAGATGATTATTTTCAATTTTTGTAAAACAAACGTGAATTTTGTAGGGTTTTATCTAAGCCTCCTTAGATTATTATCCTTGAAAATCTGAGGCCAACCACCAATAGGTATGTTCAGACGTCTCTATTTGAGAGTCATTCCCCCTATATGTTTAGCGTGTTTACTATATTAAATGACACCATTATTTACCATCAAATAATATCGTGGTAAACGCTAATACCTATACAATATTTTAAAAAACTGTGTAATAAACGCATGCTGACCCAGAAGTTGAGCTGTTTGCGTATAAAAGGACTGTCTTCTGCAGTTAAAATGCTCTGTAAATAGAGATACGAAATTAATTAGACCAACTCAACATTTTTAAAGTGGCTATTACTATCTACACTTAGTATATATCCACGGAACATTAGTTCTCATATCTTTCGCTACATCGAGCGGGGTTTTCTACGAACGGTCGAGGGTCGTCGTTGCTGGAACTACTACAATACGTAAAGATATTTATAGCGCAATGTGGTTTTCCGTTGAGCTTTAAGCGACATTTATATGACTGCAGAATTTATATTCTAGGATTTATTTTTAACCAGCTGTTGCCTGGAATGTGACTATGTTTATCTTGAAGGCTGTCTTTTATTTTGTTTAATACTTTTTTATTACGGCACAATTTTTACACAAAAGTGTAATTGTATGAGAGCGGAATTTTTTTAGGGCTTAATCCTGGAAACTAATTTTTGACGAATGTTTAAATGGCTTCGCGAATCATTATAGACTAAGTTTCAGGAATTCGGTATCGTAACTCTGCTCTCTCAATATATAATTGATAATGTATTCATTTGATTGGATAAATTGATAATTTAATGTATGTAATCTAAATACTAGATACAATAACAAACTGGTCCCTCCATGTTTCAGGCTCACTAAGACCGGTAACAGCTTTTTAAGTAATAGCGTTAGATTTTATAACAAAGTCCCAAACCGATTTGCCGGATAGTGAGTTCAAGCACCATGTCAAGCGGGATTTAATACATAAGGGGTATGATAGGGTGGATCAATATGTCAACGATGGTGACATCTGGAAATGAAGCCTCTCTCTACCCATTCACCAAAAACGAACGTAACCGCATATGTCTATAAGAATATGTTTCGCTATGTTATGTATAATGAAAACGTAAACCAGATCGAATTTCTTGCCGGCTCTTGTCGATGAGTGAGTTGTTTTCCGAAACGGTAGTAGTTTTGACGTTTAAAAGCGTCTTCTCAAAGCCTAAATTTTTGATTAAAATCGCATCAAAAACTATTTAAATGTAAGCTTTGACGAAACGCCTATCTATTAAAAAATGATGGCACCAAGAGTTTTAAATAAATTTCACGCAAGGACCAACAAAACTGTATAATGTTTAAGTCAGATGTACGAATGACACGCAAGCGCACAAAACAGGGATTTCCAAGCATTCATTTCTATATAATATCTATTAATATCAACTTCTCCGCATATTTATCTACAATTTATCTGAATGTTTATTTAGTTTTGATTTTTAAATTTTCAAAATTTGGTTTATTTTTCGCTATCAATTAGTAATATTTTCACCAACTGTCGGCTTTGCTATCAGTTTTTATCTCTTGTACTTGATTTTATATACTTCAGGATGAGAATAGAGGCCAAAAAAGTTTTCTTTTACTACACAATTAATAAATTCAAACTACTAACACCCATGTTCGTTGTATGAAATATGATGGTTGTATCAATTTCATTTATTGTTCTAACTAATGTATAGACGCGCGCACAGTTTTTTTTAACTGAAATACAATTTATATATGCTATTTCGATTTAGTAAGTATTTATTATTAATTGTTCGGTTTATCACACAAACGTTGACTCCCACTTTGTCACAAACTTTCACACTACTTTGGACTGTCGAAAAACCCCGAAACACGAATTTCATTACTTACGTCGAAGTTTCAAATAAATCTGACTCCAGAAATAATATATCTCATAGAAACTTTGCCACACCTTTTCATATTTTCAGAAGCTGAATTTATAGAAATCTTTAAACAACGCTTGTTATATAAAATTAACATCTCCTCTCTAGTCTCCACAAATTTCTTTGTTGACTCTTTGGGTAGAGCGATGAAGAGTCTGCCTAGATATTGATTTTTTATATATAAAGAATCTATTTGTACAAAAAGTATAGAATATTATATATCTGGACAACTTAATCTTCATTATCGAAATACATTGATATGGGAAAAGTTTATGGGAAAATTATATAAATACTTACGGAATTTTTAAACAAGAGAAATGTTTATATGTATTAAATATACTAGTGGGCGCCCAGTGGTCGACATTCGACCATAGTTCATTGATTTTTTTAAGTTTGAATTTTATTAGGGTTAATTTCGTTAATTTTTTATTTAATAGGGTTAATAGGGTTAATTTGAATGTAGAATGAAAAAGGGTAATTGGAACGTAAGAGTAAAATAATACATACAATCGAGCATAGCAACCTCCTTCATAACCTTTTTTGAAGTCCTTTATTGACAGATGTCAAATGTCTTTTTTATTTATATGTGTGTATATGTGTTGTAAAATTGAAACATTAGTGCGAGTAATGCATATTTTAATTAATTTAATCTACTTCTAATGCATTTTATATATAATAAATAGGTGTCTGCACTTCTCCTCCATATAAACTTAACTATGCCAAATTTCACGTTCATCCGTTCGCCCAATTCCGTTAGAAAGGGATACAAAGTTTAGGCTTCACGTATTAATATATATGATACTTCGTCTGGCCATAAATACTGATACAATAAAAAATATACAAAATATTACATTTGAATTTGGAATCTCATTTTTATATGATTATTCATTGAGTTTTCTCATTTTGACGCCAATACATTGTACAATATTTTGCTAACTATATTACTACTACCAAGCTATATTAAAATGGAGTGGGATGATAGAGAGAGCCGAATCGCTGTGATTGCATTACATAAAGTAGGTATGGAGCCAAATGCAATATTTAAAACTCTCCATACACTTGGTATTAATAAAATGTTTGTGTACCGGGCTATTGATATGTACAATGATACCTCCTCTGTTACTCTTTCCAAGGGAAAATTCTTCACTGCCAGTCGTACGGATTGTTTTAGGGGCTCCAAATTATCATGGCATTTAAAGCAAGCCGTACTCTCTAAAACTGACCATAAATCATAATCCAGCGGATTAAGATCAGGACGAGACGACGGCCAGTCTTCAGCTCTGATGAAGTCCGAAATGTTAGTTTCCAACGAAGACTGCATAGACCGCGTTTTACGACCCGGTAACAAGTCTTGCTGGAAGGACCATTCTTGATTATTGAATATGGTGTTGTTAAGGGACTTCACTACCGTCTTAAGAATGGTATCATGATACCCTTGTGCCGATGTTTTGATACCTTTCTCACAAAAGTATGGCTCAGTCACTCCTTTATAGCTAATACCCCACCAAACCATCACTGAAGTCGGATAGTGCC